>CAAKHB010005789.1:13157-23933 GCA_901007665.1 Aeoliscus strigatus | reverse complement strand
AGAATATTGCAGACTGTTGGCAAACAGCAACATTCTCCAAGGAAGAGGGAAGCTAACGCTACAGCTAGCTACAGCTAGCTACAGCTAGCTACAGCTAGCTACAGCTAGCTACAGCTAGCTACAGCTAGCTACAGCTAGTAGTTACACACGGCCCGCTTAAAATGGATGAGCATTTTACACAACACACAGTTAGTAGCCTAAGCAATGGTTAATATTTGTATTGTATGATAGTTGATATACATTTACGGTGTCATTGGTAGGCTCTGTGAGCGCTATGCCTTCACGCATGATGATTGTTTTTTATTTGACTGACTTCAGAAATGATTAGGGTTTCTTTCGATACTGGGCAATGTTTTCTTTCTTTCTTTTTCTTCTTTCTTTTTAACACATAACTCATTCACCACACACACAATGAACAAATTGACCTTCACAATCACTCACCCTCATTATTTAATTACACATCAGATTACAGTTGATTTTGTGATTAAATAACGTCACACAGTTATGTTATGTAACTTGTTACGCCCAACATTGCCGATGCGGTTGTAGCTGTGCAAACAGCCATTAATTCAGTGTAACGCAGCTTCATTCTAGTTATCGTTGATCACTGCAGATGGATGATACGCTTGTATTTTATTTTTGTTTCCTGACTCGTGTCGTAGGCTACGATTCAGTACAGCGTTTGCGTATATAAAAGCACCGGGGGTTATTACATCCATACTGAACCGTACTGCCCATGATAAACTTGTACGTTCTATTTATCTGAAAGTCTGTAGGAGGTTTTAGTCAGTGGCTTTACGGAAACAGAGTCCTTTCACTGAGGATCATGGAGCTGTTATGAATTTCAGACTATAATATCACGACAGCCACATACATGGTAGCTCCAGATAGTCGAATGTAGGAAGGAATCCCATGCTGCTTTTCCTCCCTGTCCTTATTATTTGAATATAAAACCCATCAGCTTAGCCTGACATGCAGGACAGTGTTCTTTGTTGTGGGCGATTGCCGCCGTGCTCGGGACTGATACGCTTGTGTGCTTTTATTTTCGCCGGCACTCTAGTGGGTTTGCTGTGATTCAACAGTCATTATCAATGCCCAACACATGTTGGCCTGCGTCTAACTGTCCTAGTAGCACACTGACCACAACAGGGAACCAAACACACTAATCCTTGGCGGTCTCATTGTGGACAATTGCTTGGCATTTGCAGCTCTCACATGAGATTGCTAAGCGCATGTCTTATTCTGTTGAAGGAAATAACAGGGAGGATGACATATTTGTCCAGCTGTGTGCTGGATGGGAGGATGGATTCATCTAATGATCCCCCAAACGTTTCAACCGGAACGACATCTCTCTCTCACACACACACACACACACACACACACACACAAACTAACATACACACCCCCTGACCGTCTGTGTGTTGAACCTTTACCTCAACAACAGATGGAGTCTTAACCCTTAGACCAGGGGTGTCCAAACCGGACCCCCTAACCGGTAGGTTTTAGATTCCCCCCTGCTCCTACACACCTGATTCAAATCAACCAGCTTATCAGGCCTCTGCAGAACTTAACTGAGTACCGATTGAGGTGTGAGGAACAGGGTGACCCCTAAAACCTGCACGATAGGCAGCCCCTGGGGACCGTTTTGGACACCCCCGCCTTAAACTGACGGTTAAAAGGGTCGCAGAAAGTGGAGACCAACCAACATGTCCTCACGATCCCTAACCTGGACCCTAGTCAGTCCTCACACATTTTGTGTTGATTTCCAGAAATCCTATTATTTGCAGTCGTCTTTTACAAATCCATCCTTCATTTTTGACATCTTGTAATTAGAAACCCTGGGTTTGGCAGGTGTGTCCCGCGCATTGACACCGAAGACAATGACAGCTGTCCTTTAATCCGTTCGCCCCGGTTCACCCGCTTCCAGTTTACACATTAGGGACTGTGTCAAAATGGAGCCGATTATTACACAAGGAAATCAAGCCATCTGACATGCTGATCAATGGCTGCCTTGACTGATGGGACTCCTATCTCGATGAACAGCCCCCCAGAGGGATGCCCGCTGTGACTCACTGCTGTTACAGAGAGACGTGTGTGTGTGTGTGTTGGGGGTGAATACGCCGGTTGTTGATTGTCAAGGTCGCCTCTCGGCTACAGAGATGACGTGACGCATGAGACCAAGAGGAGATGGTACAGGGGCGAGACCTGACCTCAGATTATGGGAAACAAAAAAAACAAAACAAAACAAAGACACTTTCTTTTTCTCTTTTGCAAATGTTGATGTTTTGTGCGAGGAGAGTCATCAGAGGCTGCACTGCAACACACTGCGGCTCATTAAAAGAGACCCAAGAGAGATGTGGTGAACGCCCTTGTGGTTTCCAGACGACTCATTCGAAGCCCTCAAGGGCAAACAGCTCACTGCGATGCCCCCCAGCAGCAGCCAGATGTCCCTCAGTCTGGGGACGCTTGAGATATGTGGAGACTTTGACATTGAATGTGGCCTGAAGATGTTTGGATGGCACACTGACAATGCTGGTCATCTGTTGAACCACAAATGAAAGGTCACATGGAAACACTCAGAGCCAAATGAAGTCATTACATCGCAGATCTCCCCCTAATAAGAGCACCGTACACGTTTGCTCACAGATATGCACGAAATTAAATCTGTACAATCGTCTACATCAGTTGTGTCCAACCCCTGTCCTCAGGCTTTAGATGTCACCCTGCTCCTTCACACCTGATTGAATGGAGTGATCAATCTCCATGAAGTTCTGTATGAGGCTGATAACGAGCGTCTGATTTGGTGTGTGCAGGACAGGGGGACCCTTAGGACCAGGTTTGAGCACCACATGCCTTTTCTTCTTGTTCTACACACAAAGTAAAGTAGCATTTACACTTCAGCGTCAGTCAGTTTGTTTGCACCACTGTACAACAAATCCCGCCGCTGTGCTGTTCTTTCTGGTTACCGCTGTTTTCCTGTTACTGTAGTGACTACAAGAGCTGCACAAAAGTCTTTGAGGACGGTTTCTGGGCAAATGTTGCACTCTGAAAGCTAGGAAAATCCAGGGGATCCACGTTGCTGCAAAGTTTACAAGTTGTCTGCGGCATATTTTGGCTTAGGGCACCTGTTATGGTGTGACATAGGGTAAGGCAAAGGGTGCAGCCTAGGGTATGGTCTAGGGCAGGGGTCAACAATGCGTAGCCCATGGGCGTCCGGTGGCCTGCAGGGACCTCATGAAGTGCCTGCAGGCCTGTCCTAAAAATAGCAGTGTGATCATTTGACAATGCAACTATGACAGAAATTGAGAGAAATAACGTTGCATGGTGAAACTTTAGGATTTCTACATTGTTAAACCACTGTTGATGATTCTTCATGAAAATCATCTAAATAAAGTGTGTATCAAACTGTTAGCTCTTTGGATAAATCTGAAGGCACAAATGATGCCTTTAAATATCAGAGAAAGTTGCTGCATTTCTTGGAAGGAGAGTCTGTTCGTTTTGCACGAAAGAAAAAAAACTTATAAGCCTATTACACATTTATTTCCTGCCGACTTGGCCCATGTAATTTCCATTTGTTATATGTTTACACCCGGTCTACTGAGGCAGAGAATTTTTCCAGCATAACTGACACTGGCAAATTATGTGACCTTAATAACTTCAGCTACATTCATAATAAACTTGTGCTGACATGTATCCTGTTATCATTTATATATTTCATTCAGGGCAGAATTTAAAAAAAAAAAAAAAATGGAGCACCAGCCTCGTTAATGGCATTCTGAAACACGACCAGCCAGCTGAAAAACTGTGCTCATTTCTGAGGCTTCAGTCCGTCACTTTCAATCCACAAACAAATATTCCAAATCAGAACGGAAACCTTCAAAAACTGCTGAGTGTCGGCGCCTTGATCTGACTGCATGACTGACAAGAGGGCTGTTAACAGGGAGGAGAAGTCGGCACAAAGTGTTTGAAGAGTTCCGGTTTGGGACTCTCCGTGTTCACATGTGTGCGGCTCCTGCTCCGTAATTGACACAACATGAATTATACCTTATACGAGTGCTACGAGTTCAAAGCGAGTCATCTTGGAGGAAAAACGGCCCGGTTACAAATGCGAGCCGACACCACAGACGCCTCTGCGCTCCCTTCTCTCCCCTATTCGTTCTTTAATGCCGGTGCTGGGCTCCAGCGCTGCCAACCACGTTCTTTGTTTCTCCTTCCCCTTTCACTCTCTATCAAGAATAAATACAATTATCTTATAATGGGATCCCCTTTGATAAAACACAGTCTTCTGTCATTCTGCAGGAGGTGCCAGAGTGTTGGATGGTGAGAAACTCCAGGTTAAGTACTTTCTTTTATCACTCCTCCTTTTTATATGCAAATCACCCTGCCCGCCCATCTATTTACTGTTGCAGGTATTCAGACAGGACCTCAAACCGTGCCAGCAACACGCTGTAGCCTGCCAGTCGGCGCCAGCGTGGGACTCGAAAATAGATTTGATTAGGTTTCCAAAAATACGCCTTTGATCCCACGTTTGTTGGGGAAATGCAGCCGCATGACGATACGCAGGCGAAGACGGACTGATTCCGCTGGCATTTACAAAATAATGGACAATCTAATTGTGCTGTAATGCCAGGCTGTGCGGAGTTATTAATTTGTGAGGTTCAGTGAGCCAGAAACCGGCTTCATTTGCATGTTCTGACAGGTTTGTGAGAACGACAGCGGTTCTGGCTTCAAACAAAATGTGCCGGTGCCTTTTCGATAATCAGCACGCTGTTGCTGTGTGGCACAAACTCAGAACCAGCTGTCGGGTCCAATACGCTGTCACTTTGTCAATAAAAAGGTGAAGTAAACAGGTATTTCCCTAATAAATAGATGTATAATTACATACAACACTGCTGACCACGCTCGCGGGAGTTAAGCTGGATTTGTGCTTCGCTGTCAAATCGACAGGGGGCCCACATCGGAGCCTGACGTGCACCGCAGACCTCCGTGGATGGTGATTGGACCACCCCAGCTCACCCCAACTCTTGGACTTCCGCGTTGGGACAAGTTTTGTGTTCTTGCCAAAGAACATTTGTGAGAGGAAAAGTGGGCACAACATGGTGGTGATCTAGTTGTAGTTAGTGGGGTAACAAGGTCCGCTCACGGGCAACATGGTGGTGCAGCGGTTAGGGCCCATAGCGACCACCTGGATCGTTTCCTGGCCTGGGAATCTTTCTGGGCATGGTCACTGGAAATCACCCATAAGTGTGAATTTGTGGGTGAATGGTTGTCTGTCTCATATATGGACGACTCCTCCGTTTGCCCGTCGACAGCTGGGATCGGCTTCAGCACAACTACCACCTGTAACCGTAGCAACGGGAGAAGATGAATGAATGAATGAATAAAGATCTGCTCACTTTCTGTCGCTATGGCTTGACGTAAACAAAGAAAGACAGATCGGAACCGAAAAAGCCCAAAACACGGCAACGAGATTCAGTGCCGACACAGCAACCCCCCCAAATGTGAAACGCTCACGGTGGCATGGGGCTCTTGCGTAGGCTATGACGTTAGCGGTGCGTCAGTTCAACGCAAACGCATGAATCCAACTCTAATTCCAAGTTTCTGAAATAGTCCTGAACGTGAGGCAAGAACGCCGTCAAAAGCCGGTACAAAAGTGGAATCTTTTCATCAACCTCCAACTATTACCACCCCCCCACCCAAACCCCCGCTAAGTGGTTTTCCAAACACCAGAAATGAGCCACTGTCATTCCACATGTTGAGTCCCACACCCTCAATGACCCAGATGAGGATCAGCGTGGACATGCATTATTTAAAGTGGAACATGTGTGATTTGAAAGTTAACACACTTCATAAATACAAACCAGGACGTCGGCTGTAATCTGACAGGATCGTTTTACAGCCGCAGATCTTGATTTCAAGGATGATTATGTGTTTTCCTTCTCCGAGCCCTTTTATCTTTTCTTCCAAGCGAAACCAGCAACAGCGATTCAACTTGAAGAAAATGCTCTGCATTCATTATTAACGACATTACACACTGTTCTCAGATAAGATGTAATTCTGCTTCTGTTCGGTGCAGCTGGAGGGTCTGGACAGAGGCCGCTAGCTCACTCAACATTCTCGTTTGGAATTTGCACTGAGAGTCTATTAAAGGAACACGTGTGCGTTGGTAAACACGGTGAGATTAGTAGCAGCTGGCTAACTCATAATTAAATTGTTGTCCTTTAGCACATTGACAGTTCTCTTTTCCTTTCTCAGTCATGAGTAAACAAGAGGCTATTTTTGCTCCGTTGGCCATCTCGAACAGCCCCCCCCCCCACCACCACCTCTTCTTTACGTTAAGCTGTTTCTGGCTGTAATTGACAACACTTGATGCTCCGGCTTTGGAGAAGGCGGTGGATTTCCCTGGATTAGAGTGTGAGGGGCCAGAGCCGTTCCATCCTCTGCAGCTGGATTAAAGCACTTGATTGGGAGGGGAAGCTGAGGAGACAGCGGTGGAGGATTGCTCTGCATCCAAGGTGAAAGGTTAACCACTGTGTCCGGAAGGTGCTTCAATCCGTTTGGCCCTGACCACACGGGTCGGAGGATGGCGGCCATAAATCACACGCCAGTGAACCACGATCAAAGTGCACGTCCCATGTCGACTGACAGGTGGAATGGAAACTTGTGTCCACTGGTCTTTGTAGAACAGGCGGCGGCCGAGAGCATCCGACCGTCCGTCTGCTCAGACAGCCTCATCTTTGATCTGCACCGTTTCAGTTCAACTCATTACTCAATTGTCTCATAGGACTCTACAGTACTACACCCTATGACCTTTGACCCCCCAGTCAGGGTGAGAAAAAACTGTCCAAAAACAATGTAACAGGGGAAAAAAAAGGCGGAAACCTCAGGAAGCACGGGAAATAGAATTTTAATTAAGTAAGTTCAGCCAGTGCATCGTTTATTAGCTCCAACTGGATCTGCTCAGCCATCAGCACGGAAAGAAACCGACCCACCAGGTTCTTCAGAGGTCAAAGTGGATTTGTTTCACGGCGCCATTATGGTTGGAAACTGTGAAACTGTACGAATCAATCAGTTCCTTTTACACAGTTGCGCAACAGGTTGCAGCATTGGTTGCGTTGAAGCAGAGGATTTACATTTGTAAATGAGGCGCCCTCTAGTGGTCCTATAAATGACAACAGTCTGGCGTGTTCCACCTGCAGTCTGAGTTGGAACTGGAGACTTTTATGAGCTCTCAAACAGGTGACCGGCGAATCTCCAAAAAGAAACAATTATTGTTGTTCTTTTCTGACTTTGAAAGTTTTCAAACCATTTTCCAACTGTTGCACTTTCTCTTTTTGATATACCGGTTTCTGTAAATCCAATTTCTGTGAATTCCATACAACGTTTGCTTTCAATTTTTAAAAATGTTGCCTGTGAGTCTTTGTGCAGCTAAACAACAACAACAACAGCTAATATTGATATTTTGCAGACAAAGCAGTGGTTGTTTTCTCGCGGAGGTAAATAATTGAGGGTGTTTTTTTGCAGCGTCAGATTCTGCTGTCGAATAAAAAAATCATGTTCATAAATGAACAATGACGCTGAGAACGCGGCAGCAGCTCTGAGCGGCAGCGGCCCTCAGTGTTTGCGGTGATACTGTTCATCTGTCATGTGTTAAGGAGACACGCAGTGGTCGCAAGTGCCAGAGAAAACATGTCAGCTCGCTCCCGTGACACTTCCGAGTGCCATTTTAACACCCCGAGCAGCAGCGAAGGCAGGCGATCACATGGCCTTGTTTTGGCAGGTCCGATGCAGCCGTTGTCTCAGCGGGTGACGAACAGCTCCACCGCCAACCGCAGCCCAAACTAATTAGCGGTTGGGCGCGCTGTTCATTGTGGGCACACGCCGGGTTTCTATCTGTGCAAACATGAAACGGCCATAAAAGCTCTCAGTGTCCCGTTAAAGAGGAAGATGTCGTATGATTTTTGGTTTTTTTCTGGACCAGGGGCTGCAAAGTCTTTCCAAGTGACATTCTCCATCTCCATCAGGTGTGTGTGTGCGTGTGTGCATGTCGGGGTATGTGATGTCAAGTCTGCAAGCCCTCAGTGCCTGAAGACGACTCCAAGATGTTCATCTCAAGGAGGTTGTCTGTTACTACGGTAACTGAACTTTATTATGAACATATGCAACAGTTTTCATCCTCTTCTTAATTAATCAATTGACGCTCGTGGATGACAAAAAACAGCATTAAACAAGTTTTTATTTCTTTTTATTAGACACTTTTTTTTTTTAAGTCTGAACTTTTCCACAACCTAAAAACAAATAGATGAATAAATAAAACGTGAAAAGTCTCCTGACATTTAAACACCATCGAATCCCCGACAGCCAGCACAGAGCCGAGGAAATTAACACAAGCGTGTCGGTTGTTCTCAAACGCAGACTCACACACATCCCACACACACTAATGGAGTGTATTACCGCTCCCTTTTCCTCCTCATTTCTTGTCGAGTCAGAGGAGGAGCAGGAAAGTCACATTCAGCTCCATCCTCCATGGTCAATCTGTTTAACACCGTAAGCAGCGGGTGAGTCGGGGGAAATATCACGGGCTGGGACCACGTCCAATGATGCAGTGATTTATGGTTTCATTACTGCATCTATCAGGAAAGTTCCCTGTGTGGATGTTTGCTCTGAACATCTCTGTACATCACAACTCTCCTATTAATATCACTCACAGCACCAGAGAGGAGAGCTCCTCTTCGCCAGCTACGTTCCACTTGTAAACTCCTTAATATTGTTGAATTATGCAGGCAAATGGTGATGTAACAATTATATTACAACAGCAAACAGCGTCTGCCGAGCCCTGTCACCGTTCCACTCTATCATACGGAACACAAAGTCAAAAGAGGAGAGGAGGAGGAAGCTGCTAACTGCACTGGAGGAAGCAGCAGCAGCTGACAGACTGCATTTGTCGAGCCATAAAACATTCATGCAGCGAATCCCCGAAGATATCGAAATACAGCCGCGTCGGCTCGATGCAAAGAACCGAGTCGTATTCTATGAAAAACCCACCGTCATATAACTTCATTTCGGGACCGAAAGCAGGGAAGACGGATGCACCGACGCGCTGGACGTGATTTGTTTGTCCACTGGACCGTGTGTGATGTGTCCGGGTTTCTTCACATGTTCATTAGCCAACAGGTGGCGCCGGAGAATAAATAACATCTGAATTGACTTGAACCCTCCAACACTGATGGTATCTCTGCTGATGCGTTCGCGCTAGTGTACTTCTGTGACTATTTGTGCCGTCAGAAAACGGTTCTGTGATGACTACGGTCCGAACTGTTCCCCGACCTGGTGTGAAGAAGAAGCCAGGAGAAGGAGAAAAGCCCATCGGTTCCTGGAAGGTGACAAGCACATCCTCACATATGCTGGCACGGATGTAGAGCTCGTGGGTTACGTTTTGTAGAACGTCCAATAAAAACACCAGCTCAGGCCAAGACTCGGAATAAATGCAGGATCCATCTATTCAGAGGGGTCTTCAGGTCTCCAGAGCTGTTCAATTATCACATTCGAGGCCTTAAACTGGTTCCTTTTGTCTTTGTGTAAATTAAGAACTTGTGGCGGCAGAAAGTGTCGCTAATCCAAAAAAAGAATCTCCCCTCGGAGGAAATACGCTGTAATTGCTTTGAATAAAGTACAAGTTCAGTGAGATGTGAATATGGACAGGAGGACGTCGGAGCAGAGATCCAACGTGTTTTTCTGTGACTCCATTCGTCCTTCACCGACTGTTCATGAAGGTCTGAAATAGAACGATTTAAACTAGTCAGCTTACACGTTAAGTCTGTTTGCCAGCGCTCACCTTTGCATGTGGAAACAGTGGCACATTATTACATCACATCTGCATGGTGAATGGCTGAAAAAGAGGCGAGGAGCTTTAACTGCTCATTGTGAGACACTAACAAGGGCAGAGACGGAATAATGGGCGGACGCACGAGGTGCAATGTCTGGGTGAAAACATAGATCTGTTCTTGTTGTAGGTGTTAGTGTGTATCCAACACACAGACTACACCGTAACAGCGTTCCCATTCACTACGAAAGCAAACACTTGTTGTTTGACGCAAACGACGCCTGAACACTTAGTAGTTGGGAGAGCATTCCACATAAACATCTGGAATTCTGAGTTGAGGAGTGAATTAGTCGTGATTAGTGCATCGGATGTTGTTGTTCCGTGTTGTCTTTGTCTCTTCTTTTACAGAGACGCTAACCTCCCTCCCACTGCGAAACGCCCCAAATGACAACGTGACAAGGAATCTAGACGTGAATCGCTACGGCCGGTCGTAGAAAAAAGCCCGGTGCAGTGGGAACAACGTGCTGACGCTTCATTTCTCTCCGTTCCCCAGATGGATCAGCAGACTGAATGTAAAACCTTCAGCCATAACCAGCCGGCCAATCCATATTTATATCTAAACGTACGTGTTAAATAATAGATGCGGGCTGGTCAGGGGGTGAAACCCTGGGTGTGATCAGCTCGCTGCCTCAGAGAACCGCCACAAGCGACTTTCATGAACCCATCCCACATTCCGTCGGCGACTCCTCAAGGACGCACGCTCTGCCGATAAGTCATCATTCTTTCACGATGAGCAAATCACTTGACACAAGGTTGCGTCGGTTTCCCTCCCCCTCGATTTTCGCCTCGAGCCACGGAGGAGACGTCGGCGTGTGACGGCTCCATCTGGACGCGCCACATGGACCTTCTCGTGATCACAGAGCAGGATTCCTTCTCGTCAGCCATGGGCGTCG
>CAAKHB010005786.1:0-11122 GCA_901007665.1 Aeoliscus strigatus | reverse complement strand
TACGGTAATGATTCGCCAACTTCCGTCAAACAGAGCAAATGGGATTACCGTAATGACAGCAGCATGGCTGTTCTCAGCTATCAGGAACTGGTGACTCGTCCAAGTTGAATCCCACCGGGACAGGAACAAAGAAAAAAGAAGAAGTCACCAGAGTTCATCAGACACAGAAGTGAGCTAGGGTCACCTGACCAAATTACATGATCAACCACATGTACATAAATACATGGACAAATATGAATTAAGCGGAAAAGGGTTTTAGATGTGTCTCTGATCACACAACAAAATAATATCAAATCCCCAAAAATAAGATCCAGTGTAGTAAGCTAAGACTAAGCTAAGCAAAGATATTGATCCTTTACAAAGAATATACCACAAGAAACATTGTCACAAACATGAAGAATAAAGAGTAAAACCCTTAAAAACAGGGAAAAAAACATAAATTAGAATAATAAACCACTAGAATCAACAGTAAGAACGTCACGTTGGCACCTCAGGAATAAACTGCACAATAGGTGCTTGACTCAAACCTGACACAAAGTATTGTAAATACAGGTTTGTTTGTTTGTTTGTTTTTAGATCTGCAAGCATCTGTTTTTGAAATTAAAATTGAAATGTTTAATTCCTTTGTAAAACATTGAGAAAATACAGGACGTTTCCTCCCACCCTCTGTGGACTGATAGGAACCAGCAGCAGCCAGTTTCCAGAGAGATTAGTGTGTATATCTATAAAGACCTAGTTCTACACACACACGTACCAGGTTTTCTCCTTCTAATGAGGTGACGACCAGTTTCTTGGTATAATTGCCTCAAACTCCTTTTAATTTCTTCTGAGCGTATTAATCATAGACCAGACTTATTTAAACCAGCTCAAATTAATCTAAGGTTCAACAGACGCTTCAGAGGCGTCAAACAATGACGTGGAATTCCCTCCAGATCGAAGCCGTTTCTTTCAGTCAAAACGGTCGCAGGTGATTATTCTGATGGGGGTTCTCGGTGATTAATGTCACTTTGAAATTAGTCCGTCTCCCCCGTCTCACATTTGTCCACACAAAGCTACCCCAGGAAATCTGAACCGCCAACGACCCGACAGAGGAGTACGGCTCCCCTTCATAATCAAATCAGGTTTTAATTACACAACACGATTCTGGGTTACCTGAACAAACACCAAACAGGGCAACATGGTGGTGCAGTTGTTAGTGCTCAGTTTGCACGCTCGCAGCGTGTTTGCATCACTTCAATATCAATCAGTCATTCGCAAAAGCAGTTTTCATTTTCAAGTAAATTATTGTAAAACACCAGAGGGATAAGACCTTTAAAAGAGAAGGTGAAGACGATAGAAAGAATAAAAACATCAAATAATAGATAAATAGAATATTTAGATCAAGTAAACAGTCTAAATTGTAGTTAGTGCGGTAACAGGATCTGCTCACTTTCAGTCGTGAATGCTTGAGGCAAAAAAACAAAGACTTCTGGGGCTTTTCCACAGCACGCTTTCAGCTCGACTCGGCTTTGCTCAGCTTTTATGTTTCCACTGACGATGGTCCCTGCCACATGGTACTGTTAGCGAGCTGAGCCGCCACTTGACATGTGACAGAGTGACAGCCTCTGATTGGTCACTACCAAGCACAGACAAGCCGAGCTGGAACCGTATAGAGGCACAGAACCAATCCATACCTGAAAAAAACCTAAACACAGCGTCGAGATTCAACGTGTAGACTCAGACAGACTCATGACGGGGTAGGACGCCCACGTAGGCTACAGCAGAAAGGTCCGTTGGCCTCAGAAGCATCAATCCAATCCGTACGTCATTTAGTGTGTCAAGCAGGGAGCTGTCTTGTTCTTTTGCCCTAGCTGAACACGCTCTCACACCGTCCGGATGTAGGATTCACGGTGTGAATGTCGTGGCGTTCCAGCAGACGTCACTCAGGCCCTCCCTCCTCCATCATCGCTCCCTCTCTGCTGAGGGAAGCGAAGGATGATGGATGAGACGGCTGCGTCCACGCCACCCGTGTCACACTGACACACACACACACACACGATGTGAGAGTAATTAACCTCAGACTGAGTTAACCCCGGCTGTCCGTTATCAGGACAACACGATGGATGGAGCTCCTGCGGTCCTCCGCCGCTCGTTTGACGATGGGAGCTGCTGCTCCTCCTCTGAAGGATCAAACTGAGAAACAGACGTCAAACACGGCGGAATGATCGTCTTCTGTTGCCCTGTTCATAACCCAGATGTGCACAGGTGACACCACTTTCATCGCTGTTACCGAGTTGGCAAAGACGTGGAGTTCACGCACGCAAATCAACGGAAAGACTGGAGATCATTTAACGACTGAACAAGAGCGACAGTTTAACACTGGCACTGCATTCACACTACTTTAGTTTTAGTTTATCCGATTAGCATTTAACCCCCCTCCCTTAAAACAAACGAAATTTACTTTGAAAATACAAACAATAAAATGATACGAATCACTCACTGAAAGTAAAACTTCCTTAAAACAGTGACTTGGTAGGTTTATTTAGTGAGTCTTTAGACCCCGAACGACAAGTGACAAATCACACTTCTTTTCTGTTGGAGACTCTGGTGTTTAGAAGACTGATGGGGGTACTGAACGATTCAGTGAACAAATCTTTTTACTGAACGATTCTAATGATTCAGTACACCTAAAAGAACTGGTTTGCCCATCGCTAATTAGCCTTCTTTGCTCAGTGGTAAACAGTTCTAACTAGCTAGTTTGAGCGCTTTAGTGCCGAGGCTATGTCCTACGCAGGCCTCCTTCCAGCCAATCAATGTCCAGCAGACATCAGTGGATCATTGGTCCACTGGTGTTTATTCAGAGTGACACCAGACCCAAGGATCAGATGGAGACAGAGGAGCACAAACACCAATCTGGGTCTGGACCTCGGGTCAGACCTTCAGGTGTGAACGCCCCCTCAGTCTTCTAAGTGTCAAACCTTACCTTACCATATGCAGCCAATCCCACTGCGGGACGAGACAGCATGTACTTCGTAACTGCTCCGATCGCCTGAGTAACATGTTATCATATGATGGTACATTTGGCTTTCTGGTGGTTTATTGATCGTACATATGGCTACATGATCGTACAAAAACGATCATTATCATACACCTGGCGATGCTGAAGCATGAACTTCTGTGACAACTCACCGACTTGCTCTGCTGTGACTCGTGGGTCAGATCGGGCAGAGAGGCTGGTTGTGAGTCTGCAGCTTTAACTTGTCGACGCCGCCTCGCTCCGTGTCGTTTGTTCGCAGGCTCTGACCTCGGTTCGTCTCTCGTTAGCGGGCTCCAGCAGCGGCGTTTGTTGGAATCGGAGTTGACAAGTTGATTTAACACGGCCGGCCACAGTGTTGTTGGACTAATTGGACTTACCGACGCTGCAGATACGATTCATGGTTTGGTGGACTTGTCTCATTTACAACCACCCATCACCTTTGACCCCTCTGTGACCTTCTGCCGGGGGTCAGGAGGCTGCTGATTGGCACTGTTGTCACTGCGATAGCACAGGAGACAGTGGAAGTAGTTAGTGTCCTGCAGCTGATGCAGATCCACTCCTCAGTAACGAATCACTAACCATCGTTAGAGTTGTTTTCTTCATGAAGGGCTGAGTCACAGTCTGTGACGACTCAGTAAAACTTTACATGACGTCCTAAATATCAAAGTAAATCTGTCAGACCTGAATATTTAAGGGTGTTTCATGATTTTCCATCAGATTTATTTTTATTTCCCCATGAGTCATTTGAGTGAATTCAAGGCAAACTGAGCATTTCAGGTTGTTTGCGCCTTCCGTCTGTGAAAAATGAAACCATTGTAGAGTTTATTACATTTATAAATCAGATTTGTGAGCACGAGCACAGTTTTCTTCCTTCATATTTTTATGATTGTGAAGGGATATGAATAGAAAATTAGCGAGCAGGTGCGATATTGAGTCACTTTAGATTGATTGACTATGCTGCTTTTAGAAATTTGCCTCCGTCTTCTGACTGATTTCAGTAAAAACTTGAAAAGTTGGAACTCAAAACATGTCAGATGATCTGAGTTCATCAGAACAAATCACCTTGTGTCATTCACGAACGTGCCGGCTCTAAGAGCTGATTCTTTTTAGCGAACGAGCTGAATCAGACTTTATTTTGAAGATCACGTAATGTGGCCAATTAAATTGGAGGACAGGCTAAGCTGTGAAAGTAGGAAGGGAGGACAGACACTCTGAACTCTCTTACATATGATGTCTTTGATGTGGTTCAGTTGTAGTTTAACCCTTTAACACCCTTCGTGCTAGCATACTTTGGAGTACCGTATGAGACAATATACCCTGTCAGAAAACACCAGTTATTGAAAGCTGAAAAGTGTTGTTCAGATCCTCTACCTGGTTTGAAGAAGGAGAGAACGTCCCATCCACGGTTCCTGAAAGCTGAGAAGTTGCACGTCACAGCCAAGTTGCTGTCATTACGAAGACTCGTTGGCTTCCGGTAACTTCAGAACTTGAAATAAACAGAAAAAAAGAGCCAGAAACCAGACAAAAACGAAACATAGTGGGAGAGTCAACACAGAGCGTTACATTACCGTAATGACGGCAACATGGCTCTTCTCAATGTTCAGGAATTGATGGATGTTTTCTCCTTCTCCTCGCTCCTTCTTCACACCAGGTAGAGGAACCGAGTGACGCTTCTCAGCTTTCAGTTCAACATTTTCTGATGCACAAATAGTCGCATAATTACGGTACTCCAAAGAATGCTAGCATGACTGTATTGGCAGCGATGCCAAAAGTGTGAAGGGGTTAAGGTTTGATTACAATGTTAAACAATAGTGACTCAATATTTTGTAGTGAAAGACTTAAATGAAAACACTGTCTAAAACTAAACGTAACATAAATCAGAAACCACAAATCGTTCCTCTCCTGTTTTCAGGACCACTCCTTCATCATGCAGTTCAACGACGGGAACGCTGAGGTGGTATCCATGTGGGTCTGCCGCTGTCTGGAGGAGAGACGAGCGCAGCAGGCTCAGGGACGGATCTGATGCCGCTGCCGTGACCTTTGACCCGAACTTGAACTCTTAGTGGAATGGTCCGGTATGCACCGTACAGCTGACTCGACATAAATTCCTTTTACCTTTATGTGAACGGAGCGAGGACATCAGTGGAGCATCTTTGCAAAGTTCTTTCCATCGCCGGCCTCCGTCTGCTGACTTGTTGCTGATTTGTAGGTTGGAGAGAAAAATCACCAAGAGCCTCCGATGGTTGGTTTGAAGGGTCGACGGTGGTGGTTCTGTCCAGCCCCGACCGGATGCACCACTGTCGACAGCCCCCTCATGAATGTTTTCAGTTTCAGCCTGTGACCAACTGTCCGTGTGTGTGTGTGTGTCTGTGTTTTTTTACCTCAGCCGCCTCATGTCGTCCTGGCTTTATGCTTCTGTGTTGAATGAACACTCATCTACATCGTAGCTAACGTGTCTGTACTTTGTCTTCCTGTGTCGCTGTGTGTTGAGTCCCATTGCTGCATTTGGGTTTTTCCACTTCATCATCCGTGTTTTTCTTTGTCTTCTAACTTACTAACATGTCAGCGTGGACCCTACGCCGTAGGTGACGTGTCTCTGTTGGATCCTACGCCGTAGGTGACGTGTCAGCGTGGATCCTACGCCGTAGGTGACGTGTCTCGGTTGGATCCTACGCCGTAGGTGACGTGTCAGCGTGGATCCTACGCCGTAGGTGACGTGTCTCGGTTGGATCCTACGCCGTAGGTGACGTGTCTCGGTTGGATCCTACGCCGTAGGTGACGTGTCAGCGTGGATCCTACGCCGTAGGTGACGTGTCTCGGTTGGATCCTACGCCGTAGGTGACGTGTCTCGGTTGGATCCTACGCCGTAGGTGACGTGTCAGCGTGGATCCTACGCCGTAGGTGACGTGTCTCGGTTGGATCCTACGCCGTAGGTGACGTGTCAGCGTGGATCCTACGCCGTAGGTGACGTGTTGATTTGACGCCGAAGCAACGATCTCTGTTTCCGGTCCCGTTGTCTTTCCGTTTTCTACTCAGTTGCTCGTCTTGTGCGTCTTTGACAGCGAATGTCTCTGATCTCTGCTGTCGTTCATTAGTACTTAACTCGTTTCTGAACCCACATTTCATGCAGCCGTTTGATCTCATGAGGTCAGTCGGCCGATGGACTCGTCCGGGTTCGAGTGACACGGACTTTAACGCGCCACTGATAGAACGTGTGCGATCAAAGTGCAATTAAATGCTTTTCCCTCCACAAAAGGCGAAAGCAGCTGCAGTCTGGATCATCGTCGGGAAACCATCCAACTCGTCTGGAACGTTGTTCCGCGGCGTCTGCGGCTTGATTCAGCCAAACATGAGATTCACCTTCACAACCATGGAAACAGACTCCGAATTTCTAAACACACAGTGATTGTGTTTCTCTGGTGTCATCTCCGTCGATTTTTTTTTTTTTCACTTAAGTTCTACTCACTCAAAGTGGATTATCAGCCTGTAGTGCTTTAAAAAAAACACCATCTGCAACTTAAGTAAATATTAATTTTCTTTTTCAATTTTCCTATTTTATGGAAAAAAAATATTTTGTGGCCTTTCCCCCCTCAGATTTTGCAACTAAATGAAAATTTCATTTTTTTTCATTGAAATCCGTCTGTGAATGTGTGTGTCCTGTCACAGCTGTAAGCGTGCAGGTGTTCCAGTTGAAGAGGTCGTGGTGTGAATTTGTGCCTTTTGCTTGTTGAGACAGTTTGTCAGTGAGTTGAATCTGTGTACAGAATACAGTTCTATTATTCACATATCACTTGTCTCCTATGATCACATAGAAACGTCACTTGAAGGTGGAGAAAGTCAAACTAGATTCAACTAACGTTCTTTATTCGCCGCCAAAAACCTGAAAATTGACAAAGTCAAACAGCTCCACAGATAGATGGCTGTTACGGCCACGGCTCCTTTGCAATCGTGAATTGCTGTCGCCTCTTGTGGGCTAAAATGGTAACCAAGTTAACCCTTTAACACAGATGCTATCGCTAACTGCTGCTACTTGGGTTAGTATACGTTGGCGTACGGTAATTACACGACAGAAAAAGTTACAGCATTATGGGAATGACTCAGCAGCACCAAAGTGAACGTCAAGGAGAACGAGTACAACTTCTCAGCTTTCAGGAACCGTTGGACGTATTCTGATGGCGCATATAGTCGCGTAATTACGGTACTCCAGAGTATGTTAGCATGAATGTAGCGCAGAGGACACGTCTGTGTTAAAGGGTTAATAATAATCAGGTGTGTTCGGTCTTCGGCTTCTGTCAGGTTTCATGTGAGAGGATCGGTGTTAAACGGAGGGGTTCGTTAGCATCCGAGAAACACTTCAGGACAAATTATGTTCCAACAAGTGAAGCAGAACAGAGTTTAAGTGTAGTTTCATCCACCTTAGAAAAAAACCAAAATACACGTTTGAGCATATTTTATGTTTCTCATGTTCAGTGTGTCTGTAGCATTAAAGGAAATATTTATTGTTTTTGCCTGTTTACAAGAGATTATCTTTGTTTTCCTTTTCTCACATAAACCTTTAAACATTCACGTGGAAAGTGACGGGACTCAGAGGAAAGTATCAGCGCTGTGATGTGATTGGTTGTATTGGCTGCTGTAAGTCTACTATTATCATGCACGAAATAAAAGGTTTTCAAACGGATTTCAGTGCAGCGACACTTTTTACTTCACCTGAGAACGTGCCATTCTACTGTCCATGGTTCCACATGCTTCTATGTGCCTCTGGCTACCGGCTGCTAGCAGCTACATGCCTCTGTGGCCCATGCTTCTACATGCTGCTAGCGGCTACATGCTGCTAGCAGTTACATGCTTCTATATGCTGCTACTGTCCATGCTACTATCTGCTGCTAGTAGCTACATGCTTCTAGCTACATGTTGCTAGCAGCTACATGCTTCTAAATGCTGCTAGTGTCCATGCATCTACATGCTGCTATCAGCTACATGCTTCTACTGTGCATGCTTCTATGTACCTCTGGCTACCGGCTGCTAGCAGCTACATGCCTCTGTGGCCCATGCTTCTACATGCTGCTAGCAGCTACATTCTTCTAGCTACATGCTACTAGAAGCTCCCTGCTTTTCTATGCTGCTACTGTCCATGCTACTATCTGCTGTTAGCAGCTACATGCTTCTACATGCTTGTTGCTCTTTCTAAGCGTTTGGGGGTGGGGGTGGGGGTGGGGGAGGGGTTATATTCACGATCCAAACCAGGAACCTTCTAATTACTGGATGACCCACTGTACCACTGCCGCCCCGTTCAGGTTCACCTCCACACAGGCACCTTCAGCACCTGAGAAGAACCTCAGTAAACGAGGTGATTGGTCTCTTCATTAGCATGGCGTCGTTAAGATGCTTCAAACCTGTGAACACCTTTCTCCTCCGATTTCCATTTCATAATTAATCTTTGTCAACCTTTAGTTAATAGCAGCCTCGTTCCTGATGATTAATCTCTTCATTAACCTCAGATGGGGGGGGGCTGTTGTTTCTTTCATTGTTCTTCAGGTTAAAACAGCAAACATTCACAAACATTCAGCAGCCTGTTGGGTTTATTAACGCCGTGTGTGAAGGCACCGACACGTTTCGTCTCCTCAGCCGCGTCAGTCTGATCTTCAATCGGTTCACCTGGAGGTTCTTTCATGGTCCTTTTGGTCTTCGTATGTCTCCTCAACTTCCTCCAGCACCTCACTGAGCCGGAGGAATGTTAGTTCCTCCAACACTGAGAACTTCGGTGAGACTCTGAGGCCTCCACCAGAGGAACCGAGGTGTGACCCTCCGCTCGCACCGGTCGAAGGGCGTCCGGTCTCACATTTGTACAAAAAAAAATTCAAATAAGACAAATATGTTTTTCTAATTAAAATAGCTAATTTATTGTCAATAAATCTCTTAACATTTAAGATAAGAACGAGTAGAAATATCTGCCAGTGTTTTTTTCTTTTTTAGCGAAAAAATTTGAAATTTCTTGCACAAATGGATGAGGAGAAGATGCAGATGACGTCTCACGTTATTGACTGTCGAGGGTTGATGCGGTTCATTTCAATTTCCTCCCGTTTTTTTCTTTTTTAATTCACAACATGAATCCATGTTATTGTCATTATTATTAAGACAGGTGACCAAATGCTCTGCTCTTTCTCTTCTTTTCAAATGAAATTTTGTGAGTGATGAGCTGTTTCTCTTATACAAAAATGATTGCGTTTTATATTCTAAAATATGTCTGCATTCATCAGTCAGTCTGCAAGTTCACAGAGAGAAAAAAGTAGAACCTCTGAGGATTCAGTGTCTCTCTTCATGGTTTGTTCTTTAGAAGTGTCAACATGTAGTTGGAGGTTTTGTAGCGTAAAGCGTCCGTCCAGAAGCTCCTCCTTCCTCAACCCGTTAAAAGCTGCTGCAGAGTTCAGTCTTCTCACCTGACGGCTTGGAGAACCAACCAACCAGTGCCATTCTGGCTGGCGACTCTTCATGTTTCTAACTGCGGCGGTGACACGTCACCTTTTCCAGGTTTAACTGTAATAACTAATTTAACGAATAACGGAGGAGCAGCGACGAGCTGCCGTGTTCATTTGCTCAAATAGCTCAGAACTCAAACTGCTTTGAGCACAGAACTGTCTCAACCTGATGAAGCGTCATCGTCTTCTTTCTCTGCTGTCAGAATCCGATGAACAAAGCTCAAAGGGGGAAACGATACCAGGAGGCGACAATGGACCTTGTTGTTGGAGGTTGGACCCCAACAACTCCCTCTTTTAGTCACCATGTGTGATCGTGTTTGTTGCTTTCTGGTCCTTCATGGCCGCTGTGTCCCCATTCTTAGTCCCGTCGTAATCTGATCTGATGTGCTGCTGGAAATGTGAATGTGTCTTGGGAGATCCATCCATCCATCCATCGGTCTACGAACCAACCAACCAACAAACGAACCCTGCACTTAACCATCCTCAGGTGTGTGTGTGTGTGTGTGTGTGTGCTAAAGACATTTTTAGCATTCGCATTGTAAGTGTTTCTGGTAGTGATCCTTTGTTCAATACTGGGTACATCAGATATTTGTGGCTGCTAGCAGCATGTACAGTAGGTGTGTTCTATGTAGGTATCTACAGCAGCATGGACGTATGGAGCCAATTCAAATGTATGACTGAAGTAGGACTTGTACAAACCTTCCAGACAATCAAAGCTGCTCAGCCGTTGGGATCCAACCTGCTCCGGTACGTTGTGTCTCCAGAAGCCACCGCTCCGATCCCGTTCTCCGTCAGCAGGTCAGAGGTCACCGCCAACTCAAAGCACCTTTGACATGAGTTTTTTTTTGGTTTTTCACTTTGAGTTCCACCAGTCAATCAGTATTTTGTTAGTTTTCTCATCATCAAGTAACTCTGACTCTGAACTTTATTTATCTGTCTGTTTTTGTTGTCAAATAAATCCGTCAACATTCATCATTCAACATGTCGACCAGCACAAACCCATCACACCGAACTGAAGTTGTAATTGTGACATGAAATGGAGCTGGTCCCCGTAACTCCACGTTCTACGTCACAAATCAGACGTGTTTCACCTCGGAAAGGGGACCTCACGATGTCGTCACACACACACACACACACACGCACGCTGCTGTGACGTGTGTGTGTGACCTCCCGTGACCCCCTGTCCGACGCTCCGTGACCCGTTGGCCAGTTGACCGGTCGACATTCGACGGCTGCTCGTGTTCGTGTTGGGTCGCTGGCGACCTGATGAGGTCGATGCGCCACAGTAATAATTGTAAGAATGAGAAGAATGGATCAATAGGAGGTTTGATTGAGTCTAAAGCTGGATTTAGACGTGTATTTATCACACTTCTGACCTCGGTTGTTGTTTGGTTCAACTCGTCCTGTTGGTTCTTTCAACATTCAACCTGATGGAGACAAACTAAGAGCACGTTCACTCCTTCAGACGTCGGTCTGAACTGGATTCAAAAGTAATAAACATCTGAACAGGATCTCAGCCGGTCATCAATTATTGATCGATCAGATATCGATCATCGTCCTCTTCAGACCAACACACCAATCAGCAGCAGCTTTCTTCAACTACATCCAAGGTGGAATGAAAAACTAAAAA
>CAAKHB010005785.1:87600-112288 GCA_901007665.1 Aeoliscus strigatus | reverse complement strand
GGTGCAGCGGCCGCAGTAATGCGGTCTCTGTACCGGTCCGTCGTGGTGAAGAAGGAGCTGAGCCGAAAGGCGAAGCTCTCGATCTACCGGTCAATCTACGTTCCTACCCTCACCTATGGTCATGAGCTTTGGATCATGACCGAAAGAATAAGATCTCGGATACAAGCGGCTGAAATGAGTTTCCTCCGCAGGGTGGCGGGGCGCTCCCTTAGAGATAGGGTGAGGAGCTCTGTCACCCGGGAGGAGCTCGGAGTAGAGCCGCTGCTCCTCCACATCGAGAGGAGCCAGCTGAGGTGGCTCGGGCATCTGTATCGGATGCCCCCTGGACGCCTCCCGAGGGAGGTGTTCCAGGCATGCCCCACCGGGAGGAGACCCCGGGGAAGACCCAGGACACGCTGGAGCGACTATGTCGCTCAGCTGGCTTGGGAACGCCTTGGGGTCCCCCCGGAAGAGCTAGAGGAGGTGGCTGGGGAGAGGGAAGTCTGGGTGTTCCTGCTTGGGCTGCTGCCCCCGCGACCCGGCCCCGGATAAGCGGACGATAATGGATGGATGGATGTCTGCTGTGAGTAGTCATCATTACCTGAGTTCCGTTTAGCTGCATCAGTCTCCGGCGGGTGGAGTTGGACTGCGTTGGATCAAAGATGGAGCTCAGCCATTGTTCATGTTTCATCATTCTGACAACTGGATGAATGTAGCCTGCAAACGTTCACATGTGCACAAACAAAAACATAATTGTGCAAAGACAAACCTGCTCCACCAGCCAGACACACAATCATTTAACTTTAAATGTTCATATAGTTTCTCTTTGTGTGCCCGTGTGTTTGTGTGTGTGTGTGTATTTGTATTATGTATTTATTGACCTCATCTGTGTAGTATGAAGTAAACACATCACTCAGCAGCTGTCAATCATGACATCACTTCCTCCTTTTGTTAAATATTCCAAACATAGACAACATAAACATATGAACTATGAACACCTTTATAAAATATCTGACTGTGGTTTGGCCCATGTCCCACCTGCCTTCAGGGAGGGGGCAGAGGTTTAGGACCTGGACTGCATGCAGCCACCAGGGGGCGATCACCTGGATTCACTTTTGGGGGGGGGGTGTTGATACGACATCTATCAGTTTCATCAACCTGCTTTTCCTACAGTGTCATAATAAAGTCTGTTACCTTTGCTGGCACGTCGCTCTGCTGTCGTCTGCCAAAAGAAAAATTAAAATGAAACAGCAGCGTTCAGTGAAACATCTGGAATGAAGCCGACTGAGGTCATGAAACCGGTACGATGCTAAAGTTACAACTTCAGCCAACTGTCTTTCATCCTTCTCCACTAAAGTTTTCATTGTTGTTTTCAACATTTATAGACGTATAAACCAACAGATGAGTGAGTGTCATCAAACAGACAAACCTATAAACTGGACTATACAGATGTGCCGCGGGGGGAAAAATGAAATAAAGAAGGAGCAGAAATTGGTCTTTGGACTCATTTCTGCCAAAATGAAAGGCACTTCCTGTCTTTTATCTCAGCAAGAATAAATCCACGTCACTAATATGTTCAGATTTTCATCTTTTACGACCAAATAAATTCAGTTCAATCAGGAATGAACATATTTGCTTTCGTCTGCCATCAAGTTTGTTATGTTTCTCGGAGTCATGGTAAACAAACCTACCCTACCCTTACCCTACAGACTTGTTAAAATATGCTGACAAAGAATGTTAAAACTGATATTGAAACTCATCCCTCTCAGGTGATGTGCTCCAGACGGATACACCCATAGAGAGAGATGCTTCCTCTGCTCGTCCTGCAGGTGTGTGGGTGAACGTGTGTGAGAGTACTTTTACTGCGATTTGTCATCTATGTCACCAGACGACAAACATAATGCTACAGGTGCTAAAGCAGTTGTCGCTCTGGACTCACATGAAGCTGAGAACAATGAACATCGGTTCTAGGAAACAGATTTGGTTAAAACCCTGAGTTTGTTTATCCTGAAATAAGGAAAACTGTAGAATTTTCAATTCTATTTACATTTCCGTTGACCAGGAAGCCTGAATTTTCCGGATTAAACAAACTAAATCTGCTTTCTGGAACAGGCCACTGCTGAGGAGGAGGAGGCAGGTGTGTGAATCATCTCCTTCATAGTGCTTCATAGTTCCTACGGCCTACGAACGCATCGCAAGACAAATGTGCAACATCGTGGCAAATGTCTGGTCGGCCTCTGTCCTCCAGCTGCCGTTGACGTTCTCACTCAGTCAGTTCATCAGCTCAAATACACATAAATTCGATCATTGTTTGTCTCCTCGACGATGAATTTGTCCTCAGACAATGAGAGCGATTGGGTGACGGAGACATGAGCCGACATGAAGAATTTAACCCATAAAACTAGAAAGATTGATGTCTCACACACACACACACACACACACACACACACACACACACACACACACACACACACACACACACACACAAACAAGAGCTGACATGACTCACGTAGCATGAAGCTGTTTGTTTCCAGATGTTGTGTCCGTCATGTCCACATCCACTGTGTTAAAAACTGTACCGGAGATATAACAATGTGTGGTATGAATGATTCACACACCCACACCAACCCCATCCTGATTCACAAAAGGGACCCTCCACAGGTCCAGTCCGGTCCAGTCCCGTCCAGTCCGGTGTAGTCCGGTCCAGTCCGGCCCCTGGGATGTACTTACAAGGTAAAAACACCAACTGTACTTTGTCACCAAACGTAAGCGCTGTTGTGTTCCGCTGTTTTAAGAACACTGAAGCCCATTTTATGCGTCTGTGAGTCTGCGTAGCTCACTGTCGAATCTCACCGCCATGATTTGTTTTTTATTGGTGTTTTTCTTTGTTTACATTTGGTCAAAAATCCCCTTCATGACGGTTGGATTTGCTCGGCAGAGAGGAAAGTACCACACCGAGGTTAGAAACTCAGGGTTTTCTTTCTTTACTTCGAACGATAGCGATGAAAGTGAACGGATCTTGACACTGTAAAGTCTGTTCTCCACCTGGTTTAAACCTTTAGGACAGTTGGATTGTCTCTGCGAACACAGAAGCGACGCTCTGAGAGCTGGGAAAGTCACATGACGCAAACAGTCCAATCACAGCTCCTTGTCGTCTGTGGAGCTCCACAACGCTGCTCCGCACGCTGCGTGTGACGTCACGTCAGGGCCGCGGACTGTTTACACTGGAGCATTCCGACCTGTTTCTATCCAACGATCCAAATGTGGTCGAATGAGAGTTTTCTTTTCATTTTGATCGAGTGCATCACCTCCTGACTCTGAACGTTCGCTCGTCTGCCGTTCAGTCTCTGCTCTCACTGCTTTCCCGTCCTATAGGCGTCTTAGAACATTTGACCCATGTGGTCGTCTGCTTGTGCTTAAATAACGTATGTGAAATAAATACAAAGACGCCTGCTGCGACCACCTCTGTTCGGTTCTGAGTCAAAACATCTCTTCTCCGCTGGTGCCTGCTTCGTTCGCTCCATTATTCCAGTAAACTAAATTACACTGCTGCTTCTCTGAGCTGGATGTGCTCTGTGCAGATTGGATGCAGAATTTATTTATTTAAAAAAAAAAGAAGAAGTGCTGTCAACTCTTTGGTGCTCTGGCTTTAATGGACACACACACACACCGTCAGCATCTAAGCAGAACAAGCTGTTTTCCATCGCTTATTCCCAAGCCAACACGTTATTATTTCGTTTGGATTCCGTCCCTGTCACATGTGTGTCACACTCTGGATGTTTCACTGTAACTGGTGATGCTTTTTCTTCCACAGCAGAGAGAGATTTCGTTGGAGTTTGTTGAAAAATAGAATGTGAGAAGGCGAAGTACGAGACGTTCCGTTTTTCGTGGACCAGGTTCACCGGGCTTATCTGACCTACAGACGAGTGCCATGCTGGTTCACAACACCGTGTCACATGACGGAACAACAATACCGTGGGAGCATCGCTATTCCTTTTATCAAAGAGCAGACGAGAGGGAAGAAAAAAAAAACAAAAAAAAAAACAAGCTTACCTTGCAGGCACGTTGGTTTGAGTCACATCAACACAGCGCCTGTCGGGTTAAAACACCGTTTCATGTCGCTGAGCCTATGAGGTCCATGTGGTCCAAACCAGGACCACGTGAAATAATAAGAGAGGACATGCAAAGGTTCATCCTGTTCCAATCACAGCAATCTTAAACGCGTTTGTACATATTGTGAAGACGTGTGAATATGAAAAGTGATGAGGAAGATGAAATGATGATCAATCTGTTTTTCCACCTCCTCTACGTGAAATGAAAAAGAATGAGTAGATGCGATACTGAAGGGTTGAGTTTGAGCGAGGCACAAGAGCGTCTCGCACTTGAAACTTGCGTGTCACCAAAGGGGCTAAATGTCCCCGCTGCTATGACTCACTTCCTCTCGCTCTCACAAATTCATGACGTCCGTGACATTAGTCAACACTGAAGACGCCACTCAGGGAGTCAGAGGTCAAGGGAACTGGAATTAAGTGTTAGCTTGTTGGAGACGTGTCACGCCAAAGATGGCCCTGAGTGACGTCTGTTTGCCAACCTGACTCACGATGTCGGTCGCATCTAATCTGCGGCAGAAATGCACCGTCATGTGCACAGTGTGTTTCACTTGTTCATTAAAGCTGCAGGAAGCATCATGATGAGTCTCAGCGTCCATTTAAATTCAGGAGGCCATAAAGAAAGCTTTTCTTTTCTTTAAAAATTTCCCTATATACTATTTTGCAAATATGATAAGGAACGTTACAATGCCAACCGATGTTCAATTTATTTTACTTTTTTTTTTTTTTAATGATTATATTCTGTTTTCATTTTATTTAAGAAGAATTCCAAAACAGGTTTACAGAAGCGTGTATTTGAAATACCACTGAAGTGACCACTGTGCACGAAAGGGTTAATTGAAGGTTAATTAAAATAAAACATTATTATTCTTATGATTAATTTCCTGTTTCGTCAGAATCATTAAAAGTCCTTTGAGCTGTGGTTCATGAAGTTTGCAGCAGCACGGAAAAGAAAAGAAAGTTGTGTTGTTTTTCCTTGGAGCTCAGTGACCAGAACGCGGTGACCTGGTGGATCTGACATGTGATCCACATGTGTTGGCCCCAGTTCATATAACCGATGTGATCCAGTGGACACCATTGGCATTAATGGGGTTTATGGTCTTTAACCTCCGGCTGAACCTCCTCTCAGCTTTGTTTTGGACGCCATCCGCTGCTAAACGCTCCTCTGAGGTCTCGAGCGCTTTGTGAAATTCACTATCAACTGATTCCTCAGAGCTTCTGTTGGAACGCAGCTGCTAGAGGATTTAATGGGAACGAAACTGTAGATTTATGGGCTGTAAAACTAAAACAATGAGATAAAAGGGAAAGTGATTCCCTGTGGGTTCGTCATTTTCAGCGTCAGCTAAACGTTAAAACTGTTTTCATTGACCAAAAAAATACAATTAGTCAAATAAGTGGTTATTAGATTTAAATAAATCATCATTTTTTTTTTTTTTTTTCCTCATTTGCTGATTATGCCCCTTTTCCACTGTACGGTTCCAGCACCACTGGACTCGGCTGCTTTTTTTTTTTTTTTTAACTTTTCCATTCAGGATAGAACCCTGTACCTGCTGCTCTTTCTGGTTCTTCTTCCTGTGTCGATGTTCCAAGTGAGCTGAGCTGACGCACGTGATGTAGACAGACTGCCGGCCTCTGATTGGTCACAGAGAGAGAAGGACGTCACAGGTACGTCACAGGTACGACTGTCAAACACAAGAATCTAACGCCATGTCTAAATCTTTATTCCTCATCTCATGCTCATTTAACATGGCTGATGTGAGTGGAATCCAGACGTGTCTGGAGAGAACGTTCACAAAGAGCTGGACGCAGCCACCAGAGTTTGGTCCCTGTGATCGTGTCCACCATCGCCTCCATGACCTCTATTGTTTGTGTTTGTGTTGCCGTATAAAATGCGGCAGTTTCTCAAAGCCGTTGCTATGCCAACCCCACTCACATGGAGGTGGCACTGACTTGTAATGGAAAGCGACGTCTCTGGCACCAAACTGTACAGCGGAATGTCTCCGTGTTTATTTCCCTTGGGAGAAATGTACTTGACAAAAAAGGGGAACTGCCTTTGAACACAAAGAACAAGTGTAACAAATATGGTCGGAATGCTGGAAGGACAGGGCTGGACAAAGGCTGCAGGTTGCAGCCGACTGAAACAGACACGTCCATTCGGCAGAGTGGGTCTGCACTGATGAGTCCACCAGAAGCATGGAAGACATTTGCGGAGACAAATCGTCGCTGCCGGCCACATATCGTCCGTCTGTAGCGTCTGCAGCATTTAGGTCTGAACCCATGGAAAAACATCAGTGGTAATAAGAGGTTACATCAGCACGGCAGGGATGTTTCTTTTCCCTTCACATGGGAACCTAATTTATGGTTAAATTCTGAGGTCGAAATCATAGAGAACATGAAGGCGCAGCTGTCAGTCTAGTTCAGACAGGACGACATGGACGAGATGCGGAACACACAGGGTGGTACGGCACTCGAGGTTTTCGCCATCGCGTTGTCGTGGGCTGTTTTCCTCGTACAGCCCAGCCAGAGGGCAAACGGTGTCCAGTTGCCACACGTCCGGTTTCAAAGGCTCCGCAGGCTTCGGCCCAGTTGAACCTGCACGCCCTGGCACGTACGATAATATACAGAGGATGTATCACAGTTGTTGCACATGTAGCACGGTGCAAAACAGGAGGGAGTTGTATTATACAATGGAATACGATGTGAAAAACAATATCTGAAGAGTGGCGTCAAATGACAGGGTGCACGTGCCTGCACAAGCACAAACCCTCTCACAATAATACGCCGTGAAGTTTCCACTCATCCGACCTGGCATCGTCACCCCGACTGGATCTTTATTCCATTGCAGAGCGGTGTCTTCGCACTGTGATTAGGACCCAAGTCAATGTTTAACATGGCAAAAGACATGTAAGGAGAAAAGAAACATTGTGTAATTAGATCAGTGCGTTGACCTTTGTCAAGTTGCCCGCACTGAGCTCACGCAGGGACAGGCACTGTACACTGGTGGGGGGGGGGAAGTCTGGCTCTTCTCAAACATTCGGCTCTTTGGACTCGGCTCCGTTAGAAGAACCAGCTCTTACGGCTCATTTAGTGTCACTCACAACCTTCTATTTCAGCCTGATTAAGCAATTACGAATGGTTTGTGTGTTGGAAAGCCTTGTTTTTTCATAAAGCCTTATTCATCTGCATTTTTTAGTTACAAAAAAAATGGACATTTTAATCAAACATTTAAATGAACAACTGAACCTACAGCAAAGAATCAAGTATATGAAGGCGATATATCGACTGTTTGTCCTGTTTTTGAGAAGTCTCTTGAGTTTGCAGTGGAAATGGCACCAGATGCTACTTAGTTTTTGTTTTTCGCCCACATCTCTGTCTGTCGCTCTGTTTACCTGCCCGGTCTGTCCCACGACACTCGCTGCCGCCTTCCCTCTGTCACACCACGGTATGATCTTAATTTGTCCTGGCGCCTGATTAACCACAAGGTGTGCCCTTCAAAATAAAGTCCCGGAGTCGTCTGTTTTCAGTCACTACAAAGAATCGGCTCTCAGATCCGGCTCATTCTAGAACGACTCATCCCAACTGTTAGTGCACGAGTGCTGCGTCATGCTGCTCGTGGCTTCACGATGGGAAAGAAGCAGAAGCGGTCCCCATGCAGATCCAGTGTGGCAGTAATCGCTCGTGTTCATCTCAGAACATTTGCAAGACTTGATTATAGCCGGCGACTCGGCAGCACAAAAGCCAGCGAAACAACAGCAGCATGAACTAACGTCAGCGTGTCTGTCTTCAATTGACGAGGGCAGAAGTCTCCCTGTGGGACCCCGAGCGGAGTGCACTGATCCGTCTGGTGAGTAATAGGAATGAGTGATACAGTGAGTCAGTGAGCTCTGAATAATAGTTTAATTGTGAAAACATGGCCGTCATGAGCGATCGCAGTCACTGACTCGATGCAGCGACTCGCCAATTTATGAATGCAGCGAGGTCCGTTTGATGAATGACGCTGTAATTTGGCCCATTTTTTCGTCCGAAGAGTGTTTCAGACTTACAAATTATAAGTTAAGGATTTGGTATCTGCGGTCTCAAATTTTCCTGTTGCTGTTTTTCATTTGTGACCACGAGGGTTCATCAGCGCCGCCAAAGTTTGACGACGCGTCAAAGGTTTTCCTTCGAAACGTTCGCTGCAGAATCTCACCTGTGCTCTTTATCAGACGTACCGCTTTGGATATTTCCTGCAGGAATGTGGTCACAATGAATTGACGGAAACTTGGAAGAGATGTTTTTTTTTTTTTTTTTCTTTTTTTTTTTGCATTTCCAGTGCTGACAGAAAACTCATGCTCAAATCTCTGAGCAGGTCAGGAGGGGGAAAAAAAAAAACTGTAAACCTAAATCATATGAGAAAAATAGTTTCATATTATGCTCTCAGTTGGTGGTTTTAACAAAGTCCTGAGAATATTTCAAAGCTGTATTTTTCTTTCCCTTCTTTAATGAATAAAGTATTTTGGGATATCAGATTCTGTGAGGAGGTTCGACGTTATTATTGGGAAAGGACCGGTGTTACCGCAAAATCCAGCTGTCAGTCAAACTGTGTGAGCGTGCACATGCATGCATGCGTGTGTGTGTGTGTGTGTGTGTGGTCTCTGTGAGATGAGTGAATCATGTGCGTGTCCATTCTATATTAGAGGGCATCACACGTATCACAAACAGGTTCAGCAAAAATGTTAAAATGTAAAGCAACATCTGCACAGATGTTCCATTTCCTGTCACCACGGTAACATCCACGTCCGTCTGATACAAGTTTGTAGTCTATAAACTGCAAAAGCGTTTCATCATTTGGATGTTTTGTCGAACACACAACCTTCACCTCATCACAGCAGCTCATCAAGATGAAGATCTGGGGGAACGGCAGACGTAAAGAAAAGCAAACGCAGGAAGACACAACAAGAGAGACTGTCACAAACAGACAGATAGGAGTGTGTGTGTGTCTGTGTGTGCACGTGTGTGTGTGTGTGTGTGTGTGTGGTATCAGTGAAAGAGTTCAATCAGCTTCACTCCACAACAGCTCTGCTCACTCTCCTGAGTGTGTCTCAGGACAAAAAAAGGACAAAAAAGTGTGTAAGGACAAAAAAAAAAAAAGTTTTCTCCCAACAAACCAGCATCGGCTTCTGAGGAGCAGAGAAGAGAAGTACCCTGAGTGGAATAGAAGTACCCTGAGTAGACGTACCCTGAGTATAATAGAAGTAAAGTACCCTAAGTAGAAGTAGCCTGAGTGTAATAGAAGTACCCTGACTGTAATAGACGTAAAGTACCCAGAGTAGAAGAGAAGTCCTCTGGATGCAGCTCCTCCAGGAGCAGCAGAGGTTCGCCGTCGGGCTGAGACACTCTGGGTGGCTCAGGGAGAAGTTGTGCTCTGGTCTGTTGGACTTCAGTCAGCGCCGTCTCCTGAGATGAGCTCAGAGATTGTGTGATCATCTGCAGGTGGATCTGCAGGCAGGTGGGCTGTTGTGTTGTGTGACCGTCTGTCTGTACCAGTGGGTAGACACCCGGTGCCCCCGATGGCGCGTCGTCAGGTTTTGGACACTTTGAGGGTTGAAATGAAGTTTGATGAAGAGTTTTCCTGGCAAACTCTGTCATCTTGATGTCACTGAAGGGTCGCTGTGGAGTGTCACAACTCTGCTTGAGAGTGTGTGTGTGTGTGTGTGTGTGTGCGCAGACAAATGACCTCATACTGGCCAGTGAACATCTGCAAACACAGTCAGCCATGTCCTCTTTGCCAGGACAGGCACCTGCCAGATCGTGAAATCTGTTGTCATGACAACACAAACAACAACACATACATCTTTGAGATTTGACGATCAGACACAAGCTGTGACGACCTGTGATGAACAGCAGCAGCAGCGATGTGATTTCACCCCGACAGCTAACAACACCCAAGTTACAACTGCCAGTACATCAGTCGACCTCTAGAGGGCGTCTGAATAACAATGACCAGGAAATAAAATTCATAACATTTGCATTCTGAAACATGAAAAAAACACCTGTGTTATGTTTTCTAGTGTGGGTAGAGACGCTCGATTACGTGACGCTCACTTCTTGAGAGAGCGTGAAGGCAGTGGTCTGTCGCCCTGTGAGGGGTTAAGTGTGTTTTGGATTTCACAGCTACGTTCTGATGTCTTGTTTTCAGAACAGGCAGCGACTTCAGCACAGATAGTTTGTGATGTGGGAATGAGCAGCAGACGGTGTTCGCAAGTGTGGTGATACAAATGTGTGTGTGTGTGTGTGTGTGTGTGTGTGTGTATAACACAGGCTTCATTGCTATTTGCCCAAATATTTACCTTGGGAGTGCGGCTGGTCAGTGGCGGGGTGTTGAGGGCCTGAGAGAGAGCATGAGTGAGTGAGTGTGAGTGTGAATGTGTGTGAGTGTGTGTGTGTTTGTGTGTGTGTGTGTGCGTGTCGCTGCATTCAAAAGCAGATCAGAGCTTTTTTCGGGACTAATTACGAGCGCGTCAACACATGTGGGGGTGCTGATGAGTGACGGCGAGCGCGGGAGAATCTGATTGAAGCTCGAACACACAAACATTTCATTCAGTCCAGCACTTCAACACACGTTGTGTGTTTTTGTGAATTGTTCACACTTTGATTCAAAGACGTGACACCTGATGTTTTCTCCGTCATGTCAGGGAAACACAACAGTAATGAGTGACACAATAAGGTTCTGACCCTCAACCATCTGTGAACTATGAATCATAAATAATATTTCTCTTGTTAATGATGTTCATTGTTGTTTTGCCGTCAGAACATCTTGAATTTTAAACAATTGTCTTGACGCAAACTAGCACATGAAGTTGACTCCATTCAACCACAAGTAATTAATCACGACCAATGACCTGAGAGTAAGACGTTTTAATATGATATATGATAGTATCAATAACGTATTTCTAAATTGTATTCTGAAAAAAAAAAGAAAAGAGTCTCAGATTACGATTCTGAAAATGTAGAATCCCCCGATTCTCCACATGAGTTATTGTCTTAAACTTCACAAACTGAACTCCTTTCTTCTTCTTTGTGAGACTGATCATTTAATGTCTGTATCTGGGTCTGGGGGGGCGGGAGTCCAACTGTGGGACAGTCCATAGACACACACAACCATTTGTCACAGAAACGTGTGTGAGAGAACAGACCTCAGCTGCCGTCAGTCAGACACCTTTGAATGAGTTGACTCGTTTACTGAGTCGGTTCCTGTGAATCGGTCATGGCTGTCAACGTTGTCTTACAAGTCCAGAGTTTAAACTGTGTGACTGACCCGGAGCAGCCGGATCAGCCAGATCATGTACATGAGCAGCGAGAGCCTCCGTCCTCCGTCTTCTTCTGACACTTTTATTTCAGGTTGAAACTGAAGCCCAGGTATCATCCTCACCAGCGCTTCAACTTGATGTGAGTCAGTTTCCTCCAATTACAGAGCAGCAGAAGTGGAGTCCGTCGCTGCAAACTCATTTACCGACCGCAGACAAGTGGATGTGGAGGAGCTTTGTTTCATGTTCCACCCCAGCGAGCAGCGAGGGGAGGGGGGACATCCTGGGGAGATGAACTGCTCTGCCTGGACTCCCCGGTGTCACCTGCGATCAGGGCAAACGGACGCTGTGATTGGTTGTTCCTGCAGCGATGAGGAACTCCTCGTCCGGTGTGGTGTTCAGATCAGCAGCTCCCCAATCACTCACCAATCACCCAATCAGTCTGCTACAGGAAATGAAGTCATTTTGTTTTTTACAGAAGTGTTTCAATTTGAAGCGGAGAAGTCTCTGCTGTGACGACCCGCTGGGCTGGAGGCGGCCATTGTTTCCTTCCATTGTTCTACTACTGGCTTAAATAAAGAGCGTCTCCGAAGCCGCACGGCTCTAAATATGTATTTGTGCCGTGCTAATTAGAGACTGTCTGTCGTGCGGGCACCGAGCCCAGAACGAGGGACGGCTAAATATACCAGAACAAAAACAAAGCTTCCAAACTGAAAATTATAAACATCGAGGCAGAGTCCAGGACAAAGCAGCACACAGAAGTGGAAAGGTGACTTTCTGTGTGTCGGTGGTTTGGTCACAAACTGGAAGAATGTGACGGCGGCGCCCAGCGACTTTAAAAGGCAGGAGAGGTCAACGCTGTCACAACGAAAGTCACACACAATAAATTTGTTGTTATAACGAGCATGTTCACATTTTGTCCTTGCACGCTGCAAAATAGGTTTCTCACGCTTTCACACCACCTGATAGTTTATCCTGTCCTAAACCACTGGGATCATTCGGACCTGTCACCGTAGATCCACACACAGCAGATGCTGAGCAACGTTCGGTTCAAGATTTGTATTGATCATTTACGCATCAGCAAGCAGTGCTCACACACTGGAACTGTTAAAAATGACACAAAGAAAAATAAAAACATAATAATTAAATACTGTAATACAGTAGGGAGGGGTAACTGGACATCGATATTTCATTTTTTTTTTTTTACTATTTAACTAAAAACGGATTTAATTTGTCAAAAATCTCTTTTTTGTGACTCTGAGATCGTCATTTTTTCCGCGGATAGCTGCGGTTCATACGCACGCCGCCTCAGCAGAAGGAAACGTCCCCTGCAGAGTCTGGAGACAATTCAGAGCAGCAAGAGAAAAGTGCTGAGCTGCAACACAAACACAATGACTCAGGTTGAGTCCGGCTCCAGTTGCTTAAGACTCCTCATCTCTTCAAACCTTCTTGTTTGCCTTCTTAGCATCCAACCGACACACACTGACGCTGACAACAAATCAAACACTTGTGTGTGTCACTGACGTGGAACACGAGACAAATGATACAGCAACAGTTTACAGACAGTTTACACTGACGGATGATGCTGAGCTTGGATTGTCAGCTCAGCTGCATCGAAGACGACTTTGGGAGAGCGCTCCACTTTTGCAATTTCCTGTTGGCGGCTCAGAAAATGACTCAGACTGGAAGTGGAAGGCATTTTTATTCTCTAGTTTTAGTTTTTACGTCAGTCGTTTAATTTATTGTTCTTGTTAGCGAACGATGGAGAGAAGTGAGTCAGTGAAATTCCTTCGAGCTGGACGATTCAACACACTGGTCCAGTGTAAATTCTTAAATAAGAAATTATCCGATGATGAATTTCTCAGCTTCATAATTTATATATGTTCTCAGGGAAACTCCAAAGTGTGGGAAAGGGCTCAAATTTGAAACTCCAGTCGGTCTGATGGAATAATTCGGACATGTCGGACTGTTTACTGTCAATGTCTTCTCACTGGCATCGACCTCTGGGCTGCTCCGCTCAGATACGAGCGCTGTGACTCAGCCTCCAGGAGGATGAAATGTCTCACTGTTCACACGTTTCCCCCCTCGCTGACCTCAAGTGACTTCCCGCTTCTCCCTGCAAAAATAGCGTTCCTTGAGATCCTTCAGCACCGCTGCTCGACAGCACATCTGACACATCTGGAATCCAAGATGAATTGGGAGCTCTGCGTCTCAACGTGTGATTGAAAAAAGTAAGGACGCGTCGAAGGGTTGAAGAATGGCCGCCATGTTGCTGCTGGCAGCAAACACTTAGAGCATGAAAGCATATTTATGAGCTTGACTCAAAGGCAAACCCAGAAACCCAGAAACCCAGAGCCAAAGTAGCAGCTGGTAACTTCCAGCACACACACACACGCATACACACACACACGCACACGCACCATCAGTGCCACAGTTTGTTGGTGCAGATTCATTAGAAACTCAGAAATGAAACTTGAATCATGACGTACGTCAATGACTGAACTCCTCCTCTTTTCTCTTTTGCTGATAAACACAGTGAAATGACTCATTTTTATCTTCAGCATCAGTGAGATGAGATAAATAAAAATGAAGTAAAAACAACTCTGCCTTCTTTTTGAAGTGAAATAAACATTTTTTTTTAAAAAAAAAGCTTGTCAGGAATTAAAAAGAGTATTTATACACAATAAATCCACAGTGACACAAATCAGTGCTGAACATCTTCCGAAAAGCAGGTCGCAGAATATAGGTGGGACACAACGAAGTACAAATACTTCAAAACGTAAATCTACCTCATTAGAGAGTGTTGTACAACATGTAACAGAAAAGTCACATGGGACCACCGACACAAGATGGCCGCACGTTGAAAAGGCTCATGACAACACATGCTCGTCATGCAAAGTTTAACTGGAGAATCCTATGTGCAAAGTTACGGAAGCTTCTTGGCGCCTTAAAAAGGGGCTTTTGTCTTTAAAGTTCTGAATGAGCTGATGATTCTAGTGAATAAAAAACAAAGTTTTGTCATGTTGAAACAACACGAGCCTAGGGAAGGCAGATTCATTTGTATTGAGCGCTGTTCAACGGTTCACAGAGAGTGTACATGCACCGAAATCACCACGAAATCAAGGGAAGACCAGGAAATTTGGAAGAGCAGGGCATTGTTGGGGTTGACTGGAGCCAGGTTTGAGATGGGATTATTCATAAAAGTAAAACAGGTGGGAAAACATCACACAGGGATAGAGCAGCAACGCACATGTCGGCAGAGGATTTGAGTCATGAATCACATTCAAGGACGGACTTCTTTTTGATATCTGACACTCACGTAGACTTGGTGCCATGGTGATTAGCGACCATGGAACTGGCTGAACGGCACGTAGACGTGAATACGAATTTCTTTATCCTTTAAAGAAAATAAGGGACGACGGAGACCAAATACTATGTTATTACTCTGAACTCTGAACCTTTTTTGATTAAAAAAAAAGTAATGGATCTACAGGTAAATTATCCTCTGTACGGGAAGTCTCTGAGGGTTTTATTTGAGGAAAATTCATTGCCCACTCATCAAGAGTTACAACAGAAAATACGATAAAAAAGAAGCTGGCTAAGAGACAGTCCAGTAATTACGTACAACTCTATATGAAATCTAAAGTTCCAACGATGTGAGGTGTGTGATAAAAAAAGCACAATATGCTTTATTCAGGCTTAAAACAGGTTTTTATGAGGGAGGAGGGAAAAGTGGCAAACTGCTAGACACCCACAACTGATGAGATGGGAGCAAAAAAATAAGATGGAGGGCCCCATAACAGAGGAGGAGATTAGAGCCACAGCCTACGGGGAGTCACCAGGTCTGGATGGCTGACCTGTAGCAGAAGTAAACCGATCCCACACTGACCCCCATACGACAGAAGGTGTATGAGGGGCTCACCGCTGGATACATTCAGTGTCATTAAGATGGTGATGATCACTGATACAACACCATCTCTAGAGCACCTGAGGGAGGCTCTGGAGATGGACATTCCTGTCTCGCCAAGGTTATGCTAATTTGCTGACAAAGTACAAATAACAGGAGTGTCAAACATGACAAACGTCGGGACGGCCACAGCAGCCTGAAATATCCTAAAGTTATCGAAAAAATACATCCCCACCAGACTATAAAAAAGGTTTTGAAACTATGACAGTGATAGCAGCATACGAGCAGATGTAGGCGAGAATTAATGATGACGAGGAGACAGAGAGGGGGCCAGTTCTCTGCTATGGGCTTATGAGATCATGCAGCTGGGAATATCAGTAAAAATGTACTATATGTGTCATATATAGGATATGTGAATTACTCTGTGACCCTCATCTGACTGAGCACGTCTTCTGGACGTGTACAATAAAAGGAAATAAAAACTTGGAAAAAAATCAGGGTACTAAAACAGCCCAATGACGAGTGTGTGTATAGAATCCATATGCTGAACATACTTCCACAGTGGAAGTGGAAGTTGGAAGTGCTGTATGTGTGTATGTTTTATATATATATGTGTGTGTACATATATTTTTTGAATTTTCATTTTTGTATCGAGCCTTCCAGCGGCTGATGATGCTCTGGTTTGTTTGCAGCGTTCAGGGGTGTGACTCCCTGTGGTGACATGTCATTTCGTGGCGTTAAGGAGCTCGTCCAACCACGTGCGGCTCTTACAAAAGGCCTGTTTGCCTTTCCAGCGTCCTACCTCATGAAAGAAAGTATTTATCGGGTGTCAAACTGTGCGGAGACCTCTCTGCTTTGTTCATCTGCAATTATAAATCTTGTGGAAAGCAGGCAAAGCTCGGCGCTCTCAGATCGAGGAGGACGACATGAAGATCAAAGTACTGGAGGGAGATGATACAGTTACAGCTGACAGGTCACCACTCTGGGACCAGATGCAGAACTCAGCTTCACCCAGCCGACTCGACGCAGTAAACCTATCACAACACTGATAAAACATCAAATGTTCAAAAGCTGCGAGCACTTGATCTATATACTCTACTACTCTACACTATAATACCAGGACGGCACATCTGAGGCTCACACACAGTTCAGACATCCATCGTCCGTAACGGTCTGTAACGGTCTGTGACGGCCCGAGGAGGCTCCGAGTTTTTGTGAAATGTGTGACATCACCGAGGAATTTGAAATCGCTGTTAAGTACACTTGCTTTTTATCATCTTTCATCAAATCCGTTTACCGTGTTCAGCTCGGCAGCATATTTCAGGGGGGAATCGGTGATAACAACTGAAGCTGTCGTATTTGTACTTCCATGGAGTTATTGTGTTTGTAATTAGAATTACAGGCTGTAATTAACTATCAAAGTTTTCTAAATCATCATCACTGACGACTGTCAAACTGCTTTAAAAGCACACCTAAACACATCAGTTAACATCAGTACTGTTCATTCACACACCGAATCAGGAGCAGAAAATGACTTGATGTTTGTTTTCATACTGTAGCTCTTTAAATCTTTGTGAAACTACGTCTGCGCCAACGTTTCGTCAGTAAACTGTTTACTGGGATGAAACTCGACTGGACGAGCGGCAGTAATTAGTGATTGTGAGACAAGTGACATTTAATACAGAGTGAACAGTGCCGGGGGAGTAACTAGTTACATGGAACAGTGTCAACGTAACGTGATGAATTGAAATTCAAAATAAACTGTCAGTTACATGGACACAAAGTGTCTGAATATGTTTAATATTCATATTTTTGTCCTGATTTAATCCATTAATCGATTCGATCCATTATCTCATCACGTTAACTGATGTTTTAAATCAGTGTGACGGTCGTCAGTGTTGATGCTGCAGAACGCTGACACATGAAACATTTGAAACAGTTGAGAACGTTCATTCATTCATTTAGAAAACGAATCAGATTGAATTAAGTTACAGTACTTTGATAAAGTCATTGAAATCGTTATTTTATTTTAAACAGGAACCAAACCAAACTGCTGGAACCAAACTCTAGATCAACATCTGTGCAAAGACTTTTAATCAACTTGTTGCCATGACAACAGAAGCGTTTGGGGGAGTCTGCTTACTAAGAGAGATACAGAAGAATTTTGTAAACATGATGTGAAAGAAGTACTTTCTTCCTTTTTCTTTTATAACAGAGACAGGAATTCAAATGTTACGTCAACAGACAGATGTCTGCAGCCACACAGGGCCTCCATGTTTAATACTTCTGGTCCCAAAGGTAAATATCAGTATGTCTGATACTGGCCGGTGCAGACTGAGTGTAGATGAGACAGCGTAAATAAAACCTCACCTTTCATCGCTGGTAACTGTCCAATCGCAGCAGACTAGTAGAGCATCGTCTCTACAAAGGTTGACCCTGATCCAGTGCAGCGGGGACAAATAAAACGACTTATCTGGGCTTGTCTCACAGGTTCTGGTGTTGAATTATCATTTCACTCTTTTGCTCAGTCTTCTCCACGTCCCCCACTTCCCCCAGTTCTCCCACAGGGTGAAACACACTAACAGTGAATGCACGTTCCTCTGTTCATGTGAATACATGTCCATGTCGTTTACCTGCTCGTATGTTTGTCACGTTAGGTGTTCTTAGCGCTGGTGAGTTCCTGCTGGGGGGCGCTGGCGTCCGTTTGTGCTGCACATTGTCCTTGCCAAGATGAAGAAGCGAGACTTTCTTTTGGCTCTAATGAAGCTCAGCCGATCCAATCTGTTCTTTTTTTTTTTTTTTTCCAGAAGAGAACTGGAACTAAAAGTGCAACTGGTTTTCAGGGGCCAGTTGAAACTGTTTATGATTTGTGGTCATTGATCTTTGTGAAGGGATTTTGGACGTCGAATCAAACGCTGCTCCAACTTCAAACTCATTGGTCCAAATCCAACGTAAATGAAAGTTTAAGTCCTGAATTAACTCTAATCATTTTCCTCCCCTTGCTCTTACTGACTTGTGTTGTGCAGGAACCCTCCATAGCAGCAGCTCATCGCGTCAGTTTCCATTCTATAAGTGCATCGAAATGTTGGATCCACCAGGGGAAAGAAAATTAACGTTTATTCTAACTTAAAGAAACAATGCTGATTTTTCAAGAGGAAAGAACTCCGAGGCTGGAGCCCCCCCCCCCCCCCACACACACACACACAACTGGCAACTCATCTATCACCGTTGTAACTGTCCACCACAAACTATGTCCAAATATAAAACCCAATCTTTCCACTGCAACCAGATCTGATGACATAATTGTCCCAATAACCAAGATATTTCCGTCAAACCGAAGGCCCCTTTCGCTTCGACAACAGCCGACAGCGAGTTGGAGCGCCACAAACAATTGTGTTGTCCTTGTTGTCGGTCCTGGACAGCTGCTCGGTATTTGTGTCGTATCGACTTTCACAGACACATGTTGCTCCCACAGAGCTGGAGCGGCTCGTGGGAGCACATGGGCCTGGCCTCATCCATCATCATCATCATCATCATCCCTCCACTGAGAAACAAGCTCCTTGTCTGCTGCGTGTGTCACGTACGGCGCTGCGTCGATTACAGATGGAAATGATGATGGTACGTTCCACTTGCAGCGGACGTCCGAGTCGATATCTCGCTGTGAAGAAGCTGTTTCGATCACAACGTAGGTCGGGAAGAAGGCCACATCTACAACGACACATTCCGTGGTATTCCACGTACAACTACACCTTAACGACATGAGAATCTTTGGGATGTTTCTGGAGAAGACTTCCCACAATGGTCCGAATCTCTCGCCGTGAAAGATTTTGGCAAAAAAATTAATGCAATGCTGGACGGAAATAAATGTTGTGACATTGCATAAGTCTGTGGAAACTACGCCACAGCGGATGCGTGCTGTAATCAAAGCTGAAGGGAACAAAAAAACAAAACACTGGCGTGTGTGTGTGACCTTTTTGGGCCGCGCAGGTTTGACCGCAGCTCGGTAAACCACTCAAGTTCAATCTCGGACTGCAAGTGGAACGCTGTATTAGCACGAGTCACGTTGGATGAGCGTGTCTAACAGGGTGTCACAACATCACGTGTCTCTCCCCTGGCTTCCATTGCCATGGCGACCATTCATCGACCATCAGCCAGGATCCAAACCGTTTCTTCTGTTTCATACAATGAAACGGATGCTGATGTAAGAAAATAATTCTGAACGTTCCTCCGCGTCGTCGTGTGTGTGAGGGAAAGGTCTGCTGGTCGGACAGCACATGTGCAGAGGAACATGTGTTTTGTGTTGAAGAGATGCTGTGAGTGCTGTGTTGGATTAGAGAGGCAGCGGACCGAAACCTGGAAACCCAAACACTATATGCTGTGCAGTTAACTCGCAAGCTCATGGCACCATTGAACTAATGTACAGTGTGTGTGTGTGTGTGTGTGTGTGTGTGTGTGTGTGTAAATGGGTAATGAAGCTTCAGATAAACAGACGGTCGTCTGCATCAATACATCCTCCCACGTCACTGAGCCTGTTAAGATGCAGAGAAACAGGAATGCAGATGTTGGAACCACGGAGACGATCGATGGCTCATCAGCGCTGCCACAAACCCGTTTGTGTGACTGAGTAACAACATGCTTTTCTTTAAGCAGGAACAGAAAACGGGCGAACGTCAAATCACGGTCCAGTCGGATTATTAACAGAAACCCAACACTCACGAGCAGCTCTTAGCAAAGGAGGCTAAAGGTGAAAAGGTCCTTTGACAGGCTCAGAAACCTCGAGCTGATCCCAGGATATGTGGACGGCCTTCTGCCTCGACCAGTGGCAACAAGGACACGATGAATGAATCGCTACCAGAAACCTGCGTGGACCTGGTTCTTAAAAACATAAACCTGGGTTCTAAGAACTACAACCAAAACTGGAAAGGACGACCAAACAAAACCAAAGACGACACAATCAACAGAATATGGCAGCAGTGTTAGCCGAGCCTCAGACGCACCACACGGCTACAATTCATGTGTAACTGTTCAGTAAAAAGCCAATAACATAACAAGGTTGATGCGCCAACGGAGCCAAACGCTGGAGGAGGTGAGTGCTGCAGCAGCAGGGTTCGTCCCTGCAGCCGTTCTTCAACCACAGCTGTCAAACGCAGCAGGAATCACATGCCGCTCTGCTCGTTCCTCCCATGAAACCTGCTGCGTCTCAGCTTCTCGGCCAAAATGATACACGTTTCCCAGAATTCAATTAGCGTTTCCAGCGCAAACACACGCTAACGTTCAGCTGAGGTAAACATGACCGGAGCGACTCAAGTCATTTCCTACATCGTCGTGTTCGCCCTCGCCCACACGACTGACCGTTCCACTATTATAATCAACGTTCAAAATAAAATATCCAGTCGAAACAATCCCATCGTTTGTCCTGACGCTGTAAAACATGAACCGCCGGCCAGGAGGCAGCGCAGCGGAGCCACATGACAGGCGGAGCGGTTCCAAAATCCCCAGTAATCTCTGGTTGTATGGTTTGACATGCGCCAGAGCATCTTCACCCCCCGGAGTCTTCACGTTGTGACCTACCACCCCTGGTTTTTGGCGTTTCATGTAAATATAGTGTGTAATGACACACTGTCAGAGCACAGATGCTATTATGGCCGTCCTACCAAGCAGAGGTCATCTCTGCCACCCCACCCAAAGGAGGAGCCGCCTCGCCACTGCGGTTAAAGGCCTCTGCTTTCACCCAGACCAAAATGACAGACGTGAATTTATCTTTACATTTGGACCCGGGTTTGTGGCGACGAGTGCTGAGAATCCTATCTAAGCATTGAACAGCAGATATTTGCAGAAAGGTGGAAAACGTTCAATCGCTGAAGACGGTCGGCCGCGCGTGCGCACGCTGCAGCCGCCGTATGGGAAGCACTGGAAAGGTGAGCGGGGGCGTCGGGAGAATTTGGCACCGGAGCAAATATGTGTCCCAGTCCATCTTTGAGTTTACGGCGTCTGCACGCATACATCACACACCGTGTGAGCGGGGCGGCTCACCTGTAGCGTGAAATACAAAATGTACTGATTTTACACAACTGGCCGGTGCTTGGAGACCTCGCTGACATGCGGCTGCGCACAAACCCATCCCCATCGCTTTCACCTGGCTCTTGACAAAGTGACGATTTGGAAGTTCACTCTCATTAAAACGCCGCAAAGGGATAAAGGACGTAAACTACAAACAAAAACATGAGAAGGAATGTGTGCGCCGTGTGTTTTCACTCTGTTGACAGACGGGCACTCGGAGAGCACAGACGTGGAGCCTCCGTCAGAGTCTGTGACAATGAAGCAGGTAGTTTTTGCTGAATCCTTCACACAGCACCATCCCCACATCGGTCCCATTCAGTGTCTGCTGACCTGAAAGCAGAAGATGAGTAACTTTATGTATCTGCTGTATCAGCGGAACTCAAACATCCAACACGGAGGGTTTGGGCCATCTGGTCTGTTTAGCTGGTATCGCCCCCTCCCCGTCCCCCCGACACACCACCCAACCCACGGAGAAACATCCGTCATCTATTATTCCCACTTTGAAGTCTTTCTCACCTTTCGCCTAAAGTTCGTCAATGGGCAGAGTTCAGCTCTGGAATCTCAGATTAAGACACGAGAGCTTGAGGCTCCTGCGTGTGTGTGCGTGTGTGTGTGCGTGTGTGTGCGTGTGTGACATCTGGTCTCGCTGCTGCTCTGCTCTTCACTGTAAACGCTTCATTAGACGGCTGATTAATTTCTACCCCACTGCCAGGCTCAGAGAGCATCAATGTGACCAGACACGGTTCACCAACGGAAGCACCAGCGTGTTTCTTCATCGCCTGTAAACTGAATGTACACAAACATCCTGCAATGAAAAAAATACATTAAGTCCCGTTGAGACAAAACCCCCCGTCGTTTATTTCTTGAATTCCCTCGGAGTGTAATTGAAAGTGTGTGTGTGTGTTGTCTGAACATGTTCCTCTGATGAGATGAACACAGGCCAGAAAAAACACAGACTGCATGAACTGCAGCGTCACTCAGCGCCTGAAGGCTCCTCTGCAGGAAGTAGAAAAGAGTGTTCTAACCCTTCAAATCAGAGGAAACAAATAATTCACTTCAGTTTTCGGGGGGAAAACTTTGCCCGCTGGAATTCCAACTGTAATATCCTCCAGCTCAGGTTATCTATTTAGCTGAAGTGACAGGATGTTGTGTTGATGTTGTGTTGATGTTGTCCAGACGTCGGCGCGTCATGCTGAGTGACTATTGGACAAACACGTGGGAACATTTCGCCCCAGTCAAATAAAACATGTTATCAGGGTTTGATGACTAATCCTCATTTTTCCGTTAATGGAGCAAACGACTCGTCGTAATCGCTGAACTCGAGAAGGTTCGTTGTTTTCACAGACGTCAGCTTTGAAAGTTCAGGTCGGGGGGGAAAAGAACGAGGGAGGTGAGACGCGATCATCTTTTAAATATGGGAAGCGCAGAGAACATTTCTCATACTTCCCATTCTGGAAGGAATATTTGGATTTAATAAATACGAAAGAAAAAAAAAAAAGCACGGTCACCTCTGCTAACCGGCCGAGTACAATCATCCGTTTTGTATTAAATCTCTGTAACATAAAACTCAGCTGCATCTTGTTTCTCTCACGTCAACTTGGGGTCAAATCTTGGTGCGCAGATTGTTTCTAAACTGTTTTTATCGACGGACCGCAGTGAACCATACACTTTAACCATCCCAGATTCATGCAACCCTAGATGAGTTTACTGTCAGCGAGCGTCACAACAAACTACGACTGCACCAGATGGGATTCCAACAACACATTCATCAGAGGCAGCAGCAACAAATCAACTGGTGATTTAAAAACAGTTTCACAGACAGCGAAGTAAAAGACGTGTGAAAGCACAGAGGACAAATATGTGAGAGCCCGTCTCCTGGGAGGACGCGGAGCGTCGCGGTTTGGACCGGATCCATTTCCGCCACCGAAACTGGAGACGAAATCCAAGGAACTTTTTTCCCCCAAAGTAAAAATATGAGAGCAGGAACGTAGGGAGCCGCTGCTGCTGCTGCTGCTGCTGCTGCTGGTGAAGACGTACAGGCAGGGGAAGGATGTACACGGGACACACGACGTTTGCCAATGAGCCCTTGAACGTGTTCCACCTCCACACACATCAAACACGTCAGAGAAACGGAGACAGAGACAGAAGAAGGCAAAGGTGAAGAAGAACAGTGGTGTTAGCATGTTTGCACACACTGAAGAACAGTCAGGAGGTCGTTCCAGAAAGCAGCTTTAGAAAAGTTCCTTAATCCTGAAACGAAGACAAACGCACATAAACTGACAGAAACCAAACTTCTTCAGAGTTTCACACTTTGCAATGAGAAACAGATCCCTGATGGAGTATGACTGAGTAATACTACGACCATCCCCATGTACATATACTTTATTTAACCCTATATATACTTTGCTTACTTACATTTCTGTTTCAACTGCAAATACTGCATGACTGCATTTTCCTTTTCTCTCCTCTAGTTTTTGACTCATGACACCATCAATGTCTCTAAGGTTCATCTTACCACATCTTCTCTTCTCTTACGGAGAATGGTGTCTGAAATCCTTGAAAGCGTACCTGCTCTGGGACGGAGAGGAGACGTGTCCCAGATGGCGGTGAAGGTCTGGATGGTCGATGGCGGCCGATCAGGTGTCCTCTGGCCTTCGACCAGTGTTTGGATCTTTTAATGACAGACAGGAAGGCGGGGTGAAGACCTCAGACTGTTTTTCTGTCATTGTGAGCAGCAGCGTTCCGAATCGGCTGCTGTTTGATTGATCCTTGAGGGAAACCTGTGAATACGCTGCTGCACTAATGGAGTCTGCTGAGGAAGAATGCGATGGATGAGTCGTTTCCAAATCCTGCTGAGACGGGATCCTTCCCTCCGTGATATATTCTTCAGGTGACGGCCGGCTGACTTTGTAATTATCTTGATGTGGCTGCTTCAACTCAGACCTCAGTTCATGACCTCTGGTTCGGTTTATGGATTATACATCACACATCGATGTTTCCCCCCTTTCCTGTCTTAATTTCCTCTAAGAGACACTTATGGAAAGTATGGGACCACCTCTCCAGAAATGCAGCGCAGTGACGCAGACTTCCACAGGCGACAACTCTGATTGGACTGTTTGCGTCATGTGACTTTCCCAGCGAAGCAGGGACACTGCGACCGTCCAATGGGTGATTTTTGACTGGAAACAGTCTTTCAGTTGCTATCTCTTCAACCCCCCCAGGGTTCAATGCAGACAGACCCAGAAGTATGAACGTGTGTCTCACACGTGTGTCTTCAGCTGTCTGCGGTTCAGCAGGCGGAGTGGCTCGTACGCTGATTCAGAGGGTTCTCGTTATTCAACTGAGAA
>CAAKHB010005785.1:64372-87580 GCA_901007665.1 Aeoliscus strigatus | reverse complement strand
GGGGGGGGGGGGGGGGGGGGGGGGGGGGGGGCACACACCACTGAACACTGACATACTACATCGTGATGAACGATGCATCAGCTGGGCCGACACGTTCACTCCGGATCTCTACAATACTCACTCCGGAATACTACAATATTACATTTATCCCTGAGAGAAGTTCTAAAAGTAAAATTTGCCACTTTAACTACATAGCTGTTGAAACTGTACAAGTATTCAAATAAAAACATGCAAGTATGAAAAACAAGAATATAAATAGAATCATGGTTGAGCCGGTGAAGCTGAATGTTAAATGGATTTGACCTGCGACTTTCCTGACGTCGGTTCTTCTGTTCCCACTCGGGGGGTGGGGAGGGGGGGTGGGGGGGGGGGGGGGGATTGAGCCCCTGGCGTTAACATCACAATCTTATACAAAAAAAAAAAAAAGTACAATTTCCATTTTTCAGATTCAGCGTGATGTGGACTTGTTTAAGCCCCAGTGACGGATGGGAACGCTGCATACCGAGATGCAGTTGTGCCTTCATGCGCTGCCAAACACACACACACACAGACACACACACACACCAGCACAAGAATGATGAAACCCCAACAAACTGAAGAAAGGGCACATTCAAATGATTTCACCAATTCTGATTTATTTTCCTGAAAAACCACAGGCCGTTAGATATTAGTACGATAAGTTTCAGTTCATGACAAACTATATGGAGATTAGAGACACTCACAAATCCAGCCCAGCACGCCAACTTCTGCCTGTGAGGACATTCATCACCATGTGCTCGCACATGGTGACAGTCGCACCCCATATAACGGATTGAGTCATCACCGTGGTCGTCGTTTCCCCTCTTGCAGCAGAATTAGGTTCCCTAATCCAGAGCTAATGTAACCGTCTTTGAGCTGGAGGACAAAGAGGGACATGGAGCCCATCTGGATGCTGCCTCCGTCTCCATGGCCAACAACGTGTCCTTTCCTGGCTGCGCTCCACCGACTGGATAAATGAAGAGGATGAGAGGAGCACGGAGTTCAGGGCTTCCAGAAGTTGGCCCTGGATGGAGAGAGAGATGGAGATGGAGGGAGAGAGTAGTTTAAAAAAAAAATAAAGCGAATAACTTGGCAGTGGCGGTAGATGAGGCGGAAAAGCAGATCTGGAGAACGGCTGCAGCAGTGAGGATGAGAGACAGCTGACATTTGTTGGATGTCATTGAGTGTGTTATTTAAGACTCCGCCTCCTCCGTCGAATCTGTCGCTCACAATGGAAGACAAAGAGGAGGGGGCCAGAGTCACAGCATGTCGGGGTTGACGAGGTCCCCGCCACTGATCGTCAGCTGTACAACGCTGCAGGTGTGAATGCGTCCAGAGCGGATGCTCTGGGTGCCAAACGCTGGAGCCGCGCTCGGCCCACAAAGCTTTTCCACACATGGCGGCTGACGAGCTGGAGGACGCTGCCGACGGTGGACTCAGGTAGTGAAGGTGCTTTCAACCTCTAAATGGAAACAGACAGTTTGTCTGGCAGCGATCCAACAGGCCTGTGTCATGTTGACTTCAATTCCAGTCACGGCGTGGGGAAGTAGTTTGATGGACGCTGGACATTGAACATTTGGAAAATAAAAGTACGTATTTATCTGCAGCAACTGTCATCACTGGTCCTCAGGCCTTCACGTTCCCCTCAACACTCCACCTACACCTGAGCAGAGTCACGAAGAAGTCAGCTCGTTATGTCCCGCAGAGGGAAACTGAGGATACGGTGTGATAGGAACTCACACACACATCAGGGTTCTTGTCTAATCATTTAGGCATTTCCCAGGTGAAAGGGAAAAAAAACCATAAATCCACGTTAAGGGATATGTGTGAACAAGGAAAAGTCAGAATACCTGAATGTCAGTTAATAACGTTTTATTCTGATGTTCAAAGAATCTCTGAGCTGATGCACAACGGGAGCGACCGGTGAATTTAGCGTTAGCATCCCGACTGTCACATTGACCTTTTATTTCATAAAGATGCACACAAATTTGCATCAGATGGAACGGGCAGCAAATGACTTATCTTCCCTTAGCATAGTCAGTCAGAGCTCTGCGGAAACTTAGGTCATGTTCAAAGAGACGGAACCGACCGTTTTTTTAAGCCTGAAAAAAAAAGTTGACCAGAAACATGGAATTGTTTGCAGAGATGTGATACAGATGGTGGAGAATTATCGCATTCGGGTTAAGGGAGAGGTGGGGCTATGATGTCATAGCTCCGGGAGAGATGCATATGAGTTGTAAACACATGAGATTTGTTCACTCTGGAACACTCTGTTTTAAAAGAAAGGCGAAACAAAACCTCCATAAGATGAAAAACACTGACTAAACTATTGTGTGTATTACATCACAACATCATAGGGAATGAATGAATGAATGAATCCGTCTGCTCGTCAGTACCTGACTGGATTTCAGTAGTGGATCATCTTCTTGATGGCATCGAAGCACTTCCACTTGTCTGGGATGTAGAAGGGTTCAAAGATGTGAGGGAAGGGCGTGTCGTAGCCACACACCCTGCTGATGGGAGCCTCCAGGTTCAGGAAACACTCCTCCTAAGAATGATACAAAAAACAGAAACCGATAAGGGAGATGTCAGAGGAGTGGACCGCTACCGGTGTGAGAACACATCAGAGGAGGAGACGATCAGAAGGAGGCTCGAGGTTTACGATGAAAAGGAATATCATTGACTGAAAACTGTCCTCGACGAGACGTGACCTGCTGCCCTCAGACATCCCTGGAACTCCATGTTACCAAACGCACCGACCGGCTGCCGTGGTGCAGTTCGCTATTTGGCAGAGCAGGACTTGAATGTTTCACAGAGGGATTTTTGATCCTTATAAAACATCTGGCAGCGTCCAGAGAAACGTCTTGTGCGTCGGTGCGTTAACAGCCTGTTAAAATACGACACAACAAGAGGCAGGGGGGAGTGTGGGAGCTGGCTGCTCTGTGAGCAGGACATTTACAGCAGGCGTCTTTCAATCAGACACGGGGGGAAAACTGGTCTAACCGGGTTCACGCGCTTAAATAAGAGGTGAATCAAACGTGACTCTCTGGCTTCAGTTGTGTAACAGTCAGCAGATTAACAAGGACAGACTCAGGGGGGTTGGAAAGCGACGTCCTGCAGCGCTGGAAGCCTGTAAACTGAGACCAGCACTGGGGTGAAGTGGTCTCCTGTTTTTTTCTTCTTCTTGGGGTTAATGAAAACCAAACCCCAGAGGAGCCGCAGACATCTGATCTGATCCACGGCTCTGTGCTGCCATTGTTACCTGGCCGGCAGCTGGATTCTCCAAGCTCTGCTCCTCCCTAATTACCTGTGATCAGCGTTAATGAAACAACAAGGAATGGAGACGACTCCTCTGGGTGGGTTGACCTGCTCCTCCAGAGCAGTGTGGGAGAGTCTCTGCGACAGATCCGAACAACAAACGGAGCTCCTGAAGCTGGAGTTCATCAAATCCACTCCGTACCTGTGGGTCTGTGTTGACATGTGGCCTGCGGCGTAGCACCCCTCCAGAAATGGGACGTGGACCTCTACAGAGGCTGCCATTGGACTGTTAGCGTGACTTCCCCAGTGCTCAGAGAGAGTGTTTGCAGAGAAAATACAACCGTCCTAAAAGTGATTTGCGAGCGGAACATGATGGCCATCTTGTTGTTGTTAGTGCGGTAACCTGATACACTCACTTTCAGACGCTATCGCTGGAAGTCAAAAACACACAGAAAAGGAAAAACCAAATACAACACCCAGAAATAGGGACAACTTTCTGCATTTCCACCAGGGACAGAACCTGGTACCTGCTAGTGATACAGCCAAGAATCTCATGCTCATTAAGATGGCTGACGTGCACTAAAAAAAGAATTACATGTCAATGAAGTCCAGACATTTGTGTGTTTGGTGGCTGATAAGAACGTTGTAAAAGACATCACAGAGAGAGATCAGGAGTGGAAGCCAGTTTCATCCTCTCTACCTCTTCTATTTGTCTGTGACCAAACAGCAAGTTCAAGATGGAGGAGAAGGGGACAGGACGGGCCTGGTACTGAAGCGAGTGGAGCCGAGTTGAGTCGAGTGGAGCTGGGGATGTGCAGTGGAAAAGTGCTGTAAAAGTGCAGGCGATGTGAGAGGGGGTGAGTGATTCTGGATCCCGTTAAGCTCTGAGAAAGGTTTTCATTCAACGTTCAGCCTGCAGACATGATTCTCCCCGTTTGTCTCTGAGCTCATATCACCTCTAGCTGCCTGTTGGGTTGGGATATCGCCTGTACTTCTCCTTAATTAAGAAGAAAATGTGGCTTTACACCCATGAGCGCATGACAAAACAGCATTTAAAACATGAGCACATGCCACAACCGGCCCATTTCATGTAACCAGGCTGCTGTGGAGCTGTGTGGTTCAGTGGAAGCTCAACAGGAGCGTACTTGAACGGGCTGAGTGCCCTGGGGGAGTGATGCTGGATGGGTATGGGCTGTCACACTCTGAGCGTTGACAGGCAGCTGGGAGCCCCCAACGACTGACCATATTATGAGGATTTTTACTTGTCAGGTCAAGGCAACACAATCTTTCATACAGTTGCTTCTGTGTAGACTTGAATCAGAGAACAGCATGAATTTGACAGCATAATAGGCGGTGTCCAATTTATGGGTGGTGGTGGTAATGGTGGTGGTGGTGGTGGTGGTGGTGAGGAGGGGGAGGGGGAGTAGGCTCCAGGGGAAAAAAACCTGTTCCAACCAGTGACCCAAAAAAAAAAAAAATCCAACAACTCACCATGCTGTCTTTTTCCATCTCAATGTGATTTGTTACTGTTTTATTGAAAGACAACGTCCATGACATTCACATGACGAACAAGCAGCAGAAAAATAAAGGAACATTTTGTGATCGTCAGACAAATAGAAAATGGCCGTGGAATCAGGAGCCTTTTAAGTTCTTGGGAGTAACAGCATCAGTCTCCTCCGATCAACACTGGTCCCTTCTGCAAATGTAAACACAAGCTGTGTTCACACATATTGTATATATCAATAGTGTTCATTGTGTAGAGTGTATTTTTATGGTCTTTCATTACCCTTTTGTTCTTTTTATTCTTTAGGCCATGTTCATAGTATAGTAACACAATGAAACCAGGTTCTGATCCTGATACTGATCCTGCTCTCAGAGTCAGAGCTCATCGCTGATGGATACAGATGTTTACCATGTTAAACCTCATTCTACACAGCAGGTTAGTTCATCTTGAAAGGACTAAACGCTGTAGTTTTAAATTCCACGTTCACAAAACCGAACAGAAACAAAACTGAATATCTTTAAGGTGTCACGATTGAATATTTTATCAGAAATCATGAAATGAATGTTCCACAGTTAAAGTTATATAACTTATATATACATTTCCTCAAAATTCATTTGGAATTATATGAGATTAAAAAAAAAAACATATTACATATACCGTCTATAACATCTCAGAGAATTGATGTGAAAGCAACAATTGCGATTACGGCCTGAGAGGCTATTCTCTGCCCTGACTGGAGACGAGCAGGCAGACAGTACCAGCAAATTCACCCAGTTTGTCTGGATCACATCTGTAATCTCTGCTAAATATATTTACAGGAAGTGGGAGCAAAGTACAGTCATCTGACTTACTGCCACCACAGCTGGACGGAGGACGCTCAAACTACTCAGATTACACTCAAATCTCCTCTGAGAACTGCTTCACTATATATATATATATATATGATATATCGGAATGTAAGAATTTACATGTTAACATCAATAAACATCTTACATCCTGCACGAGGGGAGGATTTAAAAATAGTGCTTTGTAGTGGGAATAAAATTCTCAGTCTTGACACAAAATATCCGTTGTGACAAGATAATTTGCTATATCAGGTCAGAGAGATAATCCACGTGCTCCGAGCGCAGACAAGCTAAACTGAGAACAGGCCGTGGACACAGATACAGACGACGCTACTTACAACTTTTGCTGAATCGACAGTGTGTTCACATGTGATGTGTATCCCGACAAACCGAAACACAGTGAACGCCATGGTTACTATGAGCTGGAGGGTGACACATTGTTTTTAACCATCTTGTACAAATTAAACTCAAACCAAACCTAAAAATGACAAACACTATATTCATGCCTCACTGCTGGAGATGTTCTATCGCAGAATAGATGTTCTTATGTTTGAAGTTCCTTTCTCTTCATAGTTCTCTTCCCAGTCTACAGGTTTAATGCTATTATTTCTGCTACTTGTGTGTTTTTTCTTGTTGATTGGTTCTGTCAGGTTTAAATTTGCAGCTGTTGATTCACGTCTGGAGCTGGAGTTTTGTGTTTATTGTCGTTTTTGTGGCTTTGTAATTTCAGTGCGTGTGTGTCCTTTGTTGAAGTAACAAGCAAAATGTATTCTTATCACTATGATTATTATGAATACAAATGTGCCTCCAACCGATTTAAGCCTGTAAGGGTACTCAGATGAACTATTTAAGACGTGTGGAACATTCAACACAATCCAACAAACAATGACATCGACTTCCAGGCCAGAATAAAATTACACTTACAAAAAGGAGAAAACGACTAACGGCTGAATCCAGCCGACAGCGAACCACCGTTATATAAACTCCTCTAACAAAACGAGTGCTACCTGTCTACATTTCTGTTCGATTGATGGAGAATTCCCAACATAAAAACTGTTTGAAGACAGTCTGCTGCCATGACTTTTACAGCGGGTCCGGCACCACGCCTGAAGTCTTCAGACGCTCAGCGCTGTGATTCTCAGCACATTTATAGCAAAGTGCCAGCACTGATCAACATCAACCGGGCCCAAAAACAGTCTGAGCTCTCCCAGACACAACCCAGGAGAGAAAGTACATACGCGGGGAGTGTTGGCTGGGAGTCAGATTGTGCTGGTTTGAATTATTCTGGCATGTTTAAAAAGCACCACTACTGGAACTAAAAGGCCAGATAAGAGCTGCAACCATCGATTACTTCACTGTGAGAGTATTCTACACATTATGCATATCTTATCTTCTGTATTAAATCACAACAGTAAACAACAACTACAATAGAGAATGGGTGTTAGTCATGAACAAACCAACTACGTTGATTTAAGTGTCTAACTGCTGGTCACATGTTATTATTAACATGTGACCAGCAGACCACCAAAATTGATGCTATGCTAACGTTAGCATGTGTCAGGCGTGGACTGGCTGAACTGGACAGTCCAGATGCTGAAGCAGCTATGCATCGAATCCGATGCTGAGTTTCATTTTTTCTGGCTTTAAGTGTTTTTCTCAAGCGATAGTGGATGAAAGTGAGCACATCTATTTACTGCTGCAACCCCTAACAAGATCGCCATCATGTTCTGATCACAAACCACCTGGTTTGGTTGGATTTTCTCTGCAAACAGAAGTGATGCTTGAAGTGACGTTGCCGTGACGACGCGGTCCGACTTCAGTCCTAGATGACAGGACTGTGGAAGTCCAGTGCAGCGGGATGCACTGTTGCATGGAGAACAAAGTGTGTCTGGTTCACATTCACAGTTTCAAAGAAGCGAACCAACCGAAGATTCAAACCCAAACAGGACATTCTGTGTCGAGCTTGAGGGAAGGAGGCTGATTCACCGTTTCTCTCTGTGCATCCCTGAGGTCCATGGAAGCCTTGTCTTCAGCCACATTGCATTCTTCCACACTGTGTCCTATCAGTCATCAGCCAAACACTCAATCTGTACTCTCGTCGCTTTGTCTGATTCCAGCATACTGAAACCCAAATTCCTTGAATTTATTATTACTGTTTTTGTAGTTGCTGATGACCTGTGACTCAATGTTTCTGCTTGAAGCTGTATTTTTGGTCGCTTTTATGTTCTACCCCATTATCAAGGCAGAGCACAACCGCACAATCAATCATGCCTCTTTTCTGAATTCATTCATACATGACAGAGGCTTTTTGTGCAGTGGCACAGTGATCAGACACACAAACACTCACTGAGCATGTTTGTGAGTGAAGGAAGAGCAACACTGGTTCAGGAGAAGCTCCGCAGGGAAAACAGTGAGGGGAAAGAAAGGAAACTCCTCTGTGGTCTCGCTGCTTTCTGTTTCTGGATTCAAAAGACGATGATTTTAAAAGCACACTAATTGTTAGCAATGTTTTGCACATGGCAACGACGACTAATCTATGCGTTTAGGCAGCAGCTTGTGTAACATCAAGCAGCAGCTTGTCTACACTTTTTCCAACTGGAGGTGACACCCGTGATTAGTGCTTAAAAGCATTTCTTACAAAACCAATGTTCTTAACATGACACAATCTAATACATTACATTAGTTCCATGTGCAAACATCCTGTAATATTCAAATTATTCCAGAGTTGCTGAAGCTGGAGAAACACATCAAGATCCTTTGCCCGATTCCACCCACAATTCTTAGTTGTTCAGAGTCGGCAGCAGTCAGCCGTCACAGAAATGTGTCAGTGTGTGAGGGAACAGACCTCAGTCACTGTTAATCAAACATGTCTGAATGTTTGGAGTCGATTTTGGATGCAGTCATGTTCACTGATCTCAGACCCAACTGCCAACAGCCAATGAAAAGACGGAGGTGGGACACAGGAAGTAGCATCAGTATCAGGGTTGCAAAAGGGAACTTTCCACAGAAATGTAAGCACAGGAAGTATTCAATGAATGGTAAATGAAATGGAGCACATTAGCAAGTTAAACACTGACAGCTCACATATTAAATATATCTACATGATCATGTCATTAGAACCTTGGTTATTTCCTGTCGTCCACAGTGGACGGGGTAAACCTGCAGGTAGGGGGGTGCCCTCTGTGCATCTGTCAGCAGTGTGCTATGTGCATGTGATGTTGGAATAACAACAACATTCATATTCTCAAGTGTACATGCATGAAATGTTATGTTAGTCAAGAATATGCCGGAATATATTTTCCCCAACTTTATTTAGAATCCCTGTGATGGACTGACGTTCAGGTCTGTAAATTCCAGGTTTATTCCTGTTAATTCTGATGAAAAACGACGATGGCAAACAGCAGAGGAGGACTGCCAACCACGACCCATTTGTTCTTCCTCTGAACAGATCGCTTCGCAAAAATCAGCATCGGTTTGTCGTCCGTGTTTGTTTAAATGGTCGCTCTTCTGTGTCAGTGGTCTTGTTTGATGACTGTGACCGATCATCCGTCGTTAAATGTGTGATCCCCAGCCTCTCCGTCATCATAAAACAATCAGATGAAACCAGTGGGTCTGCGTGTCCTCGGCTTTAGACTCGGGTTGTATTTGTGCTGCCGCATTGGATGACTGATTGTCTATGACATTATATGTATAAAAGTGGTGGTTGAGAAAATGTTAAAAAAGCACACACAGCATGATCACACTATATTTTTGGTTAATTTAAATCTTAAAAATATTTTTTTTTCTGCTGTAATAAAATCTGCAGCCCTGAAACATGGCCAACAATATCCCAAGTATTTAATGGCAAGTCACTGCGGTTGCAAACGCTGTAATTTTAACTCGTGTTCCAGCTCTAATCTGAACTCCTTGAGCATTAACCACTCATGCCCAGTGATTCCTATTTATGCAAAACTGAATTTAATGGTCATATCCACTGACAAGCAGTGAAATACAGAGTGTGTGCACACGTGCCTAGTTTTTGGACTTGAGCATGTTTGGCTGCCAGTGTCAGAAGGATCCTGGCTGCAGTTTGTTGCAGTATGAAAAACACATTACGTTTTGGGGCCAGTCCACAAAACAACAACAGTCCAAACACACAGTTCTTTTACACTGGGTCTGGTGGTTGATGCTCTACGACAGCAGCCGTACTCACTGGCACCATCTACATACACACATCAGTCCACTTTCTGGTTCAAACACATGATGACACATTCAATAGGTTATTCAATCATTATTTACTGTTATCTACTTTACTTTTTTGTCTCAACCTTCATTAAGGTATATGTAATGTTTCACAACCTGCAGGTGAGACATCAACTAGCTGCTAGAACAGCTGAAGAGTCTTTCATTACAAACAGAGAGAGAATTCTTAATTTATTGCACTCCTTCATGGCACTCAAAATACTTACAGTAACTACACCAGTTCTCATTCACACCTGATGGCAGAAGCTGCTGTACAAGCTGTTAAAGTCTCATGCTTTGGTGCACTGATAACTCAGTGTTATGGCTTTACGCGTTGGGGGAGTCAGGATCTCGACCCACTTGAACACACTGGTGACAGACACTAATTAAAACAGTCACTGAGTCATTTCAACCCACATGACAGTTTGACAAACATCGGAACTGTCCTTCAGAGCTTCACTTCGGAGAGGTAAAATATAAAGTGACAAAGGCCGACAGGTCACATTGCAAAACAAAAGAAAAAAATGCAACTGTAGGTTTTCAAGGAAAAGCGAGCTGGGGAATGTGCCAGTATGTAACCATGGAAACATGAAAGTGAGGAAGGGGAGGAGAAGAGAGGCAGATGAGTTATTATTACACTTTAAACCTCCCTTACTTTGTGAAGACACATTTCTTTTAAGAGGTTTTGTAGAAAACCAAGATGCAGAATGAAATGGAGCGTTGCTGTGAGAGATGAGAACACACTCACATAGTGAACGGATCCATATCACCACACAGAAATAGCCCTGATGGAATTAGTAGTGGGACATTTGCATCACACACACTCAGAATCTATCCTCAGCCTCTTCTGGTACGTGCAGCATCCAGCTGCTGTGAGCTGTCAGCAACAAGAGGTAAACCTGATACTAGTAGTAAAAGGTTTGCATATATGTGTAAAATGAGACAACATTACATTTCTTAATGTGGACTGAAATAAATCACATTTCCGCAATAATTGGAGCTTGTACTGTTTAATTGATATTTGTACAAATTTTCCACAGTTTTACGAATGAAGTTGTTGGTAAGATAGTGTGATAAATGTGATGTGGCCTAAAAAAGACTTTCATCCGTCATATTTTCTCACGTTTATGTAAATAAGGTGATCTGTAATTCGTTGGCGGTTGTATCAAACAGGAAGCCCAGTTTCTTTGAATGTTCTCTTTTCGTGATGGAGGACTTGGAGTAGGGCTGCAATTTAGGACTATTTTGATAGCGGACTAGTCATCGACAGCTAGTCAGATTATGAGGGCTAGCGTGGCGTGGGAGCTAACAACCTGAGCGAGCTGTGTCAAACCTTCCAGAATGTGCTACCCGTGTTCCCGTAGTTGACCACTTTCAGCTTACAAACGTTGCATGACGTTTTTTGGTCATGTCCAGGGGGAATTTTTTCCCCAGACTGTTCCTGGCGCAGTAGAGGTCACTAACCACGCATGTGCTATCAGCACATCAAAGAGTTGAGACATGTCTCACATATGTTTAGCATGGAATTGCACGCTGTGGGATACACGTACGATGACATCACCAACAAACCTGTAGACTGATAAATGAAAGCCACTGACTCATTTCGTAGTTGACTAGTTGTCGCACCCTGATAATACATGAGGCACTGAGACAGAAACTGGTGCTACCAAGACCACTGAACAGTTTATATGAACGCTGCATCAATATGTGGAGCGTTTTACTGCCACGGCTGTCAGTGAGGAGAAGATGAAGAGCTTTCACTACCATAAGTGTCTGTTAGCGGTTCTCCTAACCTAATCAAAGATTATGGTTTTAGATTTTTCTGTCATTGTTCCTGGATGATCCCACAGGAAGTTATTAATGGAACAATGAAAACACAGAGGTAATGTTAAACAAATTTCAAGTTTAAGAAGTTTCTCTGGGGAACACCTGAAGCCAACATTTGAGTCCTGTCATGCCCTCTTCACAGCCAAGGTGGTAAATTTCTCAAGACGGGCAGATGTGTGCAGTTTCTCTGGGGGCGACGAGTGAAAGGCTGTTTGAGCTTTATGACAAACTGGGACTTTTATTGACAAAACTATTGCAACCTATTAAAGAGCAAAAACCTTTGAACACCGCCTCCAACTCCTGGGAGCTACAACTCCCAATAAAATGTCATCAAATACAGTAGGCGCTGAACACACACACAAATCCATCAGGGACACGCACACACTCACCTGTACTGTAGTGCTGATTTCCGCAGCAAAGCCTCCGGTTACTGGGGCCTCATGGCTAATGAGCAAACGTCCAGTTTTCACCACCGACTGAGAAACAAACACAAAGACGGAAAAGGCTCAGTACATAACATCAAAGCAGCAATCCAGTGTTGTCATTGACCGTCCCAAGGAGACACGTCCCTCTGTTGGCAGAAGAATTATAATTACTGATGTTGGGCTATGCAACAACTGAAACTGAACTGAAAGTCAATGCTGTACCACGTCTTACACAGGCCTTTGTCAGCGTTTCTATGTCTGTCTCCGTCTCTCTACACTGAATCTCGCTGCTGTGTTTAGGTTTTCCCGCTTCTCAGAGGTTTTTCTTTGTTTACTTCAGGTAATAGTGACTGAAAATGAGGGGATCTTGTCACTGCACTAACCACAACACTACTGCCATCATGCCCTGCTCACAAATCACCTGTACGACGGTTGATATTTTCTCTTCAAACGCAGAAGTGACACTCTAAGAGCTGGAAAAGTCATGGAACGCAAACAGTCCAGCCGCTCACCGTGCAGCCACCTAGTTCCATTTGTGGAGAGGTGCACGTCAGGCTACGCCTGGTCGATTTGACGCAGAGGCATACATCAGGCTTTAGGATTCAGTGTTTTCATTCGGCGGTGTGCTGCGGCATTATCTTGAAGTGGTTGAAATGGCAATTAAAGGACGTTTGCAATGAAAAAAAGGGAATGCTGGGAAATTCCTGGGCATCAATGTTTGTAGTAGTAGTACTTTGTGTAATACCAGGCTTCAGGCTGGGGGATAAACTTCAGTGGAGCCAAATGTTCAATTAGAATAACCCTTTCAATAATGTTCACGTTGGAATTCCATGAACGGGATGAAGGCTGGTGACGTATGATCATCTTCAAACGCTTCAGCGCATCCAGGCTGTATGATAATTACAGGAGATTCGATACAAATACAAACTCTCTGCCGACCACAGCAAAGACGCGGGTAGATGTGAGTACACGCGCGGCCGTTGGCATCTGCTCATGTGATGGACGTGTGTAAGTGTGAGGCGCGTGCACACAGCAGAGGTGCGAGCGGAGCTGCTGCTGGTGGCGGCGGGTGTTACCAAGTACGGGTGGTTCACATGCAGCTTGCTGTGGCATGCTATATCTGCTTACCACCCTCAGACGGCCTGTGTGTCTGTCTGCATTGCTCTGTGTGTGTGTGTATGTGTGCGTGTGTGTATGTATAAAATGGATATGACACAACAGTATGAGCTTGAGGCTGATTTAGACTGGCGCACAGGGCCAACGGGACAATCATGGACATTAGAGGTCTCAGCCTCCCAGGCACATGCATTTGGGTTTTCTATAACCTGACATTACTGCAGAAGGATGCCTCTGCTCCACCCATTATTTGTCACAGCATAAAACCAATACTATACTATAATCTCATCCACTTGCCACTGGTCCAGACCAAAGCTATGTCTGTTCTCAGCAGCTTCAGCAAACATTTTCCCTCCTCCACCGAGCTGCTGTACTTTTTGTTTGTTTCCAACAAAAATGTGTTCCTACCTTATGTCACGGTGGAAAACACTCTGATTAAATACCCACAATAATACACTCAATACAGGTGGAGTGAGAAAATGTCAGGTTCGATTCCTAGCCTGGGGGTCTTTCCGTGTAGAGTTTGCGTGCTTCCCCCCGTGTCTGTGTGGGTTCTCACCGGGTACACCTGCTTCATGCCAGGTTGACTGGTTACTCTAAATTGCCCGTAGGTGTGAATGTGAGTGTGAATGGTCGTCTGTCTTTCCCTGGAGTTTGCTCGACTGACAGCTGGGATAGCAGGAGCCAATGGTCGATGACGATTTAACGATTACACTCAATTTGCATTGGTGCATGAGCATTAAAAGAAATGGAACCAGACAGCACACCACTCACCGCTCAAAGACTGAAAAACATAGTTACACAAACTTTGTTGCACTTTCTTTTTTTTGCCGTTAATATTCAAAAAAGACTCTTAACTCCTTAATAGTAACACACAGTCACTGTGGGTGTTCGTGCAGATGTTTCACAGGCAGATGTTTACACTGCAGAGGTTGGCTGAGGTTTTCTCATTTTTGGTCAGGAATATTTGATGCAATGCAAATATGTGTTCTGCAAGTACGTGTTTTTTTTCCCCCCTAAACATAGCGTTTTTAGATATTTTTTTCCGTCATGTGGTTGGTGAATGACATATCACACATTTTAGTAGGAAAGTATTAAAATGTATTTATATGGTGAATTAAACAAATAAACAGCAAAGAAATGTAATTAACAAAAACATTGTTTGAAACATTTTTCTGCAAATCTGTCTTGAATGTTTGTTTTTGTGTAAGTGACACACAGGGCAGAGACATTAGTTGTTGGCCAACATGCCCCCCCCCCACTGCTCTTCTCATCTGACATGCAAGTATTTGTCAAAGAAGAACTCGCTAATTGATCACTGAAGACTCATACACAACGTCTCCTACAAGTCAGGACTTTAGATAGAATCAGGCCCCAGCACTAGCAATCAAAAAAGTCTCCAGTCTCCATTGTCCTACAGCATCCATCCATACCATGAAATTACCAAAACCACATATTGTTGTAAAACAATTTTCAGACACATTTCTGGGCAAACATTCTTATGTAATCTCAGCAAAGACCACTTCACTAACCATCACATGAAGTTTAACGACGGACACAAATATTTAACAATGAATGTCCTGAGGAACCAGAGCCTCATGTTCGGTCAAAAAGTGATAGACCTTCAACTCAAGGGGCGGCACCAACGGGTGCAGATCAAAATACCACTGCACACTAGAGGATAGCGCTACGACCAAATGGAGCCATGGACCAGGTGATGTTATCAGAGAATCTGCAATGGAAGAATGGTCGAGAGATGTTGACGGAATGGCAATGATCCTTTGTTGGTCAAGCTCGTTTCCTGTCGACACCAAAGACAATTCAAATGGCAGCTCTTCATCAGTATCAGAACCACTGTCGTCATCCTGTTAAGCCCCGCCCACACACTCTGTACTGAGCCCGCCTACATTAGATAGACCCATGTGATTGATCCAAATTGATTCTGTTCATTGTTATTGATCCAACATGTCGTGTGCAGATGGACCTGCAGATCAATCCATGTGCTGGTGGTACGTCTGGATGTCCACCCATTGACCTTCCTGTACTGGATGGGATGGACATCATCAGATGGACGCTGGTCGATCTGTTCTGTCCATCTGACCACAAACACACACAATGGTCTGTCCTGGACTCGAGTTGGGTCAGTGTTTCTATTCCATTAACATCAATAATATTCCAAGTGGAGCTCTTGGAACATCAGACGCGGCCTTTGAAACATGTTTTTTTTTTCAAAATGCCCAGGCATATTTCAAAAAAGACAATGAAAACCCACACTCAGCTTAACAAATGGCTGTGACAGCAGAGTGTGCGGCTGCTGGATCGGCAGCCTTCCCCACCAACCTGTCCCCAAGTAAAGAATGTGTGGCTCATTTTGAAACCACCATAAATTGGTAAACGCTCTTTGTCCCACACATGTCGCAAGAATGAAAATTTAAATACATGCTTATTTTGAGGTAACACATCAACCATTGTTCTTATTGTAATATAGACTAAAGATAATTCACAAATCACTAGTTTTTAGTTTGAATTTTCATTCAATAAACCACCACAACTTTTTTTGAATTCGGTTTGTGTGCTGCATCTCCTGAAACCTGGTGTCATCTATGGTCCCATGACTGTTTCACCAGGACGGGACTCAGTTGAAGTGTTTTATCAAACCACCTTTCATACAAAACATGTAAAGGGGCAGTATTTTAGTAGTTTTGTCCATAAGTGAATGACAGAAATCCTGGGAGGCAGAACATTTCATTTACAATTATCTTCATTAATTCTCCATTTATATCTATCTTATAGTGTACATATGGTATATTGATACTGTAAATGTTGATGTTTGTTATAATAACATTAGTTCTAGTTTAAATAATTATGTCTTTTGATTTTCATTCATTACATGCAATGACATATGAGAACCTTTTATTGTGGTGACATTTTATTCATCAACCATATTTATAATGGATAAATGAGCTGATCACAGCTTAATTTGAAGGATGTTCGAGAAACTAAAATGGGACGTAGAAAAATGTAAACTAAGGCTTAGTTCACTAAGGCTTTATTTGTACCAGTCTTGAAACCTTTGAGTTGAACAGGTTCCTTGTGCACAAGGAACTGATTATACAATACTATGCATCGGAATGTGTGTTACTTTACACTACGACTTGCAAATCTGACCAGCAGAGAGGAATCAAGTCAGAGGTGGGGACGAGGGCGAAGTCTTGATATAACATGTTAATGTTAGGTTCGCCCAAGAGGGATGACGCATCCAGGCCCGTTCAATAAACAGTTCTTCTTCCCCACCCTAATGCTTAACCCAGTCCTCACAACACACACAGACACACACACACACACACACACACAGACACACAGACACACACACAGTAAGACACATACACAACCAGTTGTTAGAACTTCCAGTTTTGCCCTCATCTCCCTGAGGTGAGAACCTTTATGACATGTGCTGTATCACAGTGCATTTTTCACATGCTTTGGACACAAAGGAAGTTCCAATGTTTTTACAGTATTGTGAGATTCTTACTCCGGGTACTGGCGAGACTCAACTCATGACCCAGTTCACTGACTTGTCCCACAACCTGCAGTTAAAACAGAAATTGCTACTAGCTGGCTCAGGCTAGTTTAGTAGACCAATAGAGAGACTAGCTTGATGAACAGATGCAAAGGATCTGTATCTGTCTGGCAGTGAATTCCATTACATCCACTGGCTTAAAGAAAATCTCTCACCTAAACCTCGACCAACCACATGAGGGGGACACCGTTAGTGTCTCTGGTGTCTGTCAGTGTTGATGCTCTTAGCACATTTATATTTCCATGAGCAGCCTTCAGGGCCTGCATGAGACACAGTGGGCTGGTAACACAAGTGTGAAGTTGTTGAAACGTTACACCCACTGTGTCAAGCCCTGCAGCCATCTTTGCTTCTGTACCAGGGGAGCAGCTGTTAATAGTAGATGGCCTTCAGGTTTTTCCATCAGAGTTAAATAAAATATTGAATATGACAGTACCCCTGAGATCTGAAGATTACATGGATCCCACACACCCATAAAATGGACAAGGGGTATATTCTTGATTTTAATCAGAGTGTTTCAAGGACAAACACATGGAGTCGATCTTCAGTAAACTAATAAAACAGACGACCGCTTCATGCGGAAAGCAAAGCCACGACTCTCCTGCTATCTTTGTCAGAACCCAAAGTGGGGGACAAATGAAAGTTTAAACATGATGCTGATAGAGCCAGAGGAGAGGTCAGGGCATTCACAGATTTACAGACTTTTAGTCCACATTTCAACGTACATTAACAACTTCACAAAGTCCAACATGCACTTTAGAAGCTCTATCTTATCTATATGAAGGGAACGCATTTCTAACTGTTAAAACTTTCACTATACACTGTATTTTTGCAGTCACAGTTTTATTATGTGTAGCTAATTCCTATATTAACCAGTCTGTAGGCCTGCCTGCGTTCCTCTGCTCCTGGCTCTCACTGGCTCTCCTCCATGTTATGTCTCTTCCTGTTGCTCTCTTTTTTCCACCCAAACCGGTCGAGGCAGAAGGCCGTTCACCCTCACCGCTAAGAGCTTCTCACATGAATGAATAAATGTTGGGTTTCTATTAGAATTGTCAGTTTGCTGAGCGTCAAACTGGCGCTGTACAAATAAAATCTGGCTTGACTCAGTATGTGTCCAAAGACAAACACAACTCCGATACAGCTGCTCATGACCGGCCTCCCACCGCATCTGTCCCTTCCATTCAGCTTGTATTGCTCTGTGAGTGTCCATCACACGCAGATTGAGAAGATGAAAACAAAAAACACACTTGCTGCCTGTCACATTTGCATCTGGGACATAAGACAGTCCCAGTGCACCAGCTTCTACACAGTAATTATGGCAGTAGCCTTTAGCCTCCAGTTGCTGGATGTGGGTTTTCCAGGACACAGAATCATTCGCTCTCATTGTGTGGTTTGACCCTTCTCACAGGAGTCAGGCTGTCCTTTTATTTACCATTGACAGACACTTTCCATGTCTGTGAAATTAAAGCCTAGATAACGGTGAAGCTCATGCTTTTCAGACCGACAAGGAGCCTTCATCTCCAGGACGAGATGCAGTTTGATTCATCAAATAGAGAGAATCTCTGCCGACATCATGAATAACTACAACTTACAACATGCTGACAGTGTTCACAACAGTTCTGTGTCTGATGAGTTAATTTGTGAGCACACATTTATTTCACATTCAAAAAACATCTTTGCTCCAAAGAAGCAGAAAGTTTAGAGTATTTTTTAAAGCTGTTTTTTACAGCGTGTGTTTTTTAGGGGGCTTTCACATCTACCTTGTTTGGTCCAGACTTTCAGACTTTTCCATTACATCCAAACCAAATTTACAGATGTAAAAGCTCCCCCGGGCCATAATCCGGACCAAAGAACCAAAATTTGGTCTGACCAGAAGTGGTGGTGTCGGTCCGGACCAAACTGAACCACGGTGCAGACTTTTGCAGTAGGTAGGTCTTTTGGTCCGCTGGTGTTTATGCAGTGTAAAACCTGAACCAAGAATCAAATGTAGACAGTGGAGCAAAAAAACAAACCTCGGTCCAGACCTTGGTTCTGACTTTCACGTTTGAAAGCCCCCTTAGTCCAACGTCTAACCAAAGGAATTTTCATCTTGTACAACTGACTTTAGAATTTATAATTTTAGGATGAAACAAAATGGAACGAAAACATTTAAAATGCAAAATCTACGTCAGTGTTGAGCTCCATCAGTTCATTTGTATCAGGACACAACAGGTTCCTTTGGCAGGAACCGATTATTTAACACCGTACCGGAATGGACGCTGCTCTACAACTACGACTTCAGGAATCAAGTCAGAGGTGGAGACAGAGGTGAAGTCTTGATATAACATGCTCATGTTAGGTTCGCCTGAGAGGGCTGACACATCCAGGTCTGTGCAATAAACAGCTGTTCTTCCCCGTTATACCACGATAAGGTAGATAAGCACTGACTCATTTCTATTTGAGTGTTTATTGAACCTAACATGGATGCGTGCCACTTCCTGTGACAGGGCTTCAGGTTGGTGATGGTTGGTGGGAGCTGGGCAGGGCGACAGTTCTGGTGGCTGTGTTGTTACTACTCATTGTGCTCCAAGGTTGTCATTAGATGCCGAAGTCATTCCACTGGCAGCAGGAGAAATGTCATGTTTACTGCCTTTCCCATACACACCCAAACCTAATGAGCAGCAAGGGCTTCATCCTGCCGCAGGAGCTCCGTCTTAACTACCTCTATGATCCCACTCTTTCTACATCCGGCTCCATCATGCTTCAGCCTTCCCAGCTCAGTCGATTCCTCCATACTGTGGTTTGTCTCATCCCTGTTACTGCTTCCTGTTGGCTCCGCCCTCCATCCATCCTTCAAACCATCAATTTATCCTACTCTGCTTTCAGTGAGCCTTTGCTCTCCGTCCCAGTGCTCCCCGCTATGGGGCCTCGGCGCTGAGATGCTGGCAGTCAATGACCTGGCGTGGCCTCAGAGGCTAAGGTCAGAGTCGCCATTCTCCCATGGCAGAGGAACTCGCTCACACAGATAGGAGGGCGTCCCGAAGCCGTGAGCCACACCAAACCACTCGTACAGTGGAGGAAAGTACACGCCAACACGTGCAGACAGACATGGCTTGTGTATGCTGCGTATTTCGGTTTGATTGATTTATGACAGTGAGCTGGTTCCAGTTGAACTGCTGCAAAGGTCACGTACAGAAACACAGGGAAATACAGTAACTCACATACACATACACAGGGCTGAAAGACGAAAGGAAAAAATCTGCCACATATTGGGATTAAGATTTGATTTAATATCTACTGTGTAATAGAAAGTGTCCGACTTCTTTTGCGTTTGCTCTGAAATGAATCCAAACCTGTCACTGTTTAGGTTTCTCCAGTTTACTTCATGCGATAGCGGAAGTGAACAAGATCGCCAAGATACTTCTCCACCTACAGGATTAATCTGCAGCTGCAACTGCATCTTTTTTTATTAAATACTGAGGAATAGGTGACACTGGACACATGTGTTATTTACACATCTGTATATTTTGCTCTCAGACAGATTTTTTATTCATTTATCCTTTGGGAAGGTTCCCTGGGGAAATTCTTGTTTAGTACATTTTATAACTGTACTTTGTGTTTAGACCCTGGTGGTTTTAGTTTGTTTATTCAGTTATTTTTTCCACCGTCTTTTAAAGTATTATCACTTTTTTTCATCTTTCTGTTACTTAATGTTATGGTTATTGCTGATGTAACACAAAAATTTCCCTCACGGGATGAATAAATACGTATCTTGTGAATAAATTCATGATGAAAGACAGTATGCAGACGCAGGAAAGAGTAACCCTGGAACAAACATGAGCCTGGTGAACTAACTGAAGTTCAGCAAGTTTTCAAAAACACATGAAAGAGTCTTCCCTGATAAAGACAGAGCCGACATTTACTTGTTGAAGCTACATTTTTACACCAGCATTTTTAAAAAATGGGGATGACAGAAATGTGCAGAGCTCGAAATGTGTGCACACACGCTAAGTGAGTCCTTGCTTCCCATTTAGTGTCCCGCCTGTTTCCTCAAGCTGTCAATCAAAATACAACAGGAAGAAAAAGTTTAGCTCTGTGTCGCCACTGAGGAGTCGTCCTTGCTGCTGGCTTCGTTCCCGTCCACCGACCCTGTAATTGCGCGGCCGCTGCAAGGTCCTAACCCGTGTGCCACAATGTGAGCTCTATGACAAATGAGAGCTCGCAATGAGCCTTGACTACTTGCTCGGGCCTTTAAATTGGCGCTTGGCGATTAGCAAAAGGGGAAAGTGCTTGGCGCACTCAAGTTCTAAGATGGAAGCAGGGTGGGAGGAAAGACAAACATTCCCTCACTCTTTTAGCGCTCTCGCTCTCTCTCTCTCTCTCTCACGACAGAGTGAACGAGGGTGAGAGCACGGGAATGAAACAGCAGGAGTGAAAGTGAAGAATAGCCTCAACACCAGGCAGAGGGCCAAGCCATCCTCCAGAAGAGCCAGGACGCCAGGAGACCTCAGACAGAAATAACCCCAAACATCCCATAAAGACCCATTAAAACCAATTCAACTCAATTACCCTCTGAGACACACACACACACACATACATACACACACACACATACATACACACGCACAAACACAACTAATACTGTACTCAAGCTGATGCCAGCCTGTTCTGAACAGAAGCAGCATGGATGAGCAGGCAGAGAGGGAGTCAAATTCAACCAATTACCTTTTAAAACAGAACAAAGAGGGATGTGAAAAACTATTGTGTGTTCACTCAGCAAGACCTGCACATAATCAGAATAATTGTTAAAGCTTCCGGAAAAAAACACCTGTGGAGCGGACCTTTTGGGGAGAACAGAAATAAATGCATGAAATAAGTTGTCGATGTGAAAAGCGTTTCTTACCAGTGTTCTTTTTTGGATGATCATGACTTGGTGAAAGTTCAATGAGCTTTGACTCAAAATCATCTACTGACTGCAGACCAGAAAAAAACAACCATCAAGTTTCAGGTAACGCAATAGTACTGAGGTTTTATTGACACTTTGGATCTAATTTAAACTGAAATTAATCAGAAGTTCCTCATATTTTACACATTATAGCTCTCACTTGTATTTAGTTTCTGTTTTTTTCAGATTCATGTTTGTTGTTTCACTGAACCCAAAGTTGAACACTCATTGGCTAAACGTGTTTGAAATTGTGGTTGTCTGTGTAATCTAAGTGTCTAAGTCAATTTGTTCATTAAAACTTTTGCAAAATGCAGTTGAATTAATACTAACGTAACCATATTTCTTGTTGCCAAACCTTAACTGCGTTCATTTTACAGATAAAAGAAGCCACAATTACAGCGTTAATAAGTTAATGACTTGAATGTTAAGGACATTGATAACAATGAAACCTCCCTAATAACTAACATGAGCAAAGACAAGACACATGGTCGCTGTTCACTCACACCATGTTGGCTTAAAAAGACCTTGACATGTGCAAGTTTTATGAGATTTAATACAATGGCAGACAGAGGATTCTATGCAAACAGCCCCGCTGTGCACTAGTAGCAGCCTTACCAGAAACCACCACAGTTTCAAGAAACACCACAAAGCACAATACGCACAAACACTGGAGCCCAGAACCAGGAACCCCGCTGTGCAGCCACAGTAACTACGGAGTGCAAGGACATTAACACAAGCGACGGCATCTGGCTCCCATCAATACTGTGCGAGGACGTTTGGAATAGAAATAAAATGACACATGTTTTAAATCTGTCATCTTTCTTACAACCAAAGGCTAAATTCTCTTCATATACACCCAGTGTGACAGTCACTTACCCTTCAACGTGATGGATCTGGACATTTTGTGTTGGAGCAACAGATCATTTACCATGCATACTGAGTCATATGTGGGGAAAGTGTTTTGGATTTGCATGGAAATGTATGTATTTCTTCACAAAATATGTGCAGTTTGTCGTCCTGCATATCAATGCATTGATAGCGAGGACATTCCCACCATCAGTCAGGGTTTAACATACACTATGGCCACAGAATAATCCACCAAGGTCTTTGCCAGCACAATTTACATTTACGTACACATCACACTTCTTTGACCACTTTTCTGTCTTTTCTGTTAAACACAACATGAAATGGAAATAAGAATGCAACTGTTTTATGATCTGATCTGAAGGTGATGTGTTGCAGTAACAAGAGCTGCTCACAATCAGTAGCTATCACTTGAAGTTAACAAAAAAAACAACGATAACCCTGAAAAAATAATACACAGCAGAGGGATTCAATGCAGAACGAATAGGCTTCAACGCAGTTAGCTCAAGGCAGAAGTAAAAATAAGGTCTTGATGAACTGTCATGTATCTGTACTCATCAGACTGAGAAGTGTAATTTCTTTTTCTTCACATGCAAAACTTTCAGCAAACACTGCAGTTCTGCAGAGGG
>CAAKHB010005785.1:19239-64352 GCA_901007665.1 Aeoliscus strigatus | reverse complement strand
CTGGACATTTTGTGTTGGAGCAACAGATCATTTACCATGCATACTGAGTCGTATGTGGGGAAAGTGTTTTGGATTTGCATGAAAATGTATGTATTTCTTCACAAAATATGTGCAGTTTGTCGTCCTGCATATCAATGCATTAGAAGTAAAAATAAGGTCTTGATGAACTGTCATGTATCTGTACTCATCAGACTGAGAAGTGTAATTTCTTTTTCTTCACATGCAAAACTTTCAGCAAACACTGCAGTTCTGCAGAGGGATTGCGGTGAATGTGTTTCTGTGGGTGTGTGAATGAGGTGGAAATGTCCAGCCATTGGAAATATGATTTGTAATCATCTTTACTTTTGCTTTTATTGAGCGTTGAGTGACGCAGGGACAAAGTTGTAAATTTAAAAATTCTAAGTTTCGAAACAAAAAAGGTAAGTGAAGAAAAATCATGGAAAACTAATCCTTAAACAATAACGTTAAATGTATAGTTTCTAGTGCGTGTTACAGATGTCATGAGTGTGTTGGTCCGCTGGTGTGTGTGCAGGGTGTGTTGGACAGTGACGGTTCTCAGTATTTGTGACTTTAGGCTCCTCAGGCCCGTTATCTGCCTCCAGGCTGACCTCAATGATCTCAATCTGCCCAACCCACTGGCCAACGCTTCGTCCTCTCCAGCGGAAAACTGATAATCTGGTCCAAAGAAGTGAAAGCCCGTCCAGTCCAAAGTGACTGACTTTCTACAGGGAGTGTTTTAGAACACACGCTTATTATCATCGTCATCATCATCTGATCTGCCAGAAGTCACTTCATAGTAGTGATGAACAAAGAGTGATTGAAGTGGTTCCGTATAAATTTTGCACGAATGGACGATTGACTCAAAAACATCAAATCACCATGATGGTTTAATTTGATGAATACAGATGACATCACAAGTTACAATACGCTGTGCACAGTATGACACCCTTTGACCTGCACCCGCTCAGTTGTAAGTACTCTGTCAGTGCTATGACTTATGACTTTTCAGTGTGTGTGTGTGTGTGTGTGTGTGTGTGTGTTTCGCCAATCTGAGGTCACATTTCTCCAGTGAGTGACACTGGGAAGAATTTGAGAAATCTCCAGTGCCTAACTGTGGAATGTGTTCACTACTTTCAGCCAGGAAGAAGAATGGAAAAGAAGTCAGTGGGAATCTGACACTGTCTGTGTGTGTGAGAGAGAGAGAGAGTGAGCGTATGTATGAGAGAAAGAGAAGTCACACTAAAGTATTGCACAATAGATTAATATACAGTATTGTTTATTATGTAAACCATTCAAGCGCTTCATTAATATTAGCTGCAGATACACGTCAGGTAACCATATATGACCCGTTTACGATGAAGTACAATCCTGTGCTGAGAGTTGCATTGGACCACTCATCAGAAAAGGAGCTGGATTCATCACCGAGAAACAACCATGAGTCATTTTCCACTGATACAACCACTAAAACACTGCTTCTGCAGCACCACGCATGACATGAGTTATGACACACACACACACGCACACGCACACACACACGCACACGCACACGCACACACACACACACACACACACACCGAACCTTATCCGGCATTCTCTTGCCCCACATGTTTGCTTTCTTTCTCTCCACAGAGTCCTGCTGGTTTGCTCCACAGTGCCCAGTGTTAACAATGTAATTACAGACGTGCAGTAGAATAATAAGAATGCAGGGAGTGGGGCCCAAACCTCTGGCCACTTTCTTCCTGTGCCATTTTCTTCTGCTTTGATTGTTTCCAGTGTGTGACAGCGGGCCAAAGATATTAGGAGTGTTGTGGTGGGTTCGTCGTGAGCGCATACTGGCTAAGACCCCTGGACTGAAATGGAAACGCAGAAATGATCCCTGTCTGTGTGTGTGTGTGTGTGTATCACTGGCAGATCGTCTGCCCGTTTCCTGGCTCCACTCCAAAGAAAAGATTCAGGCGGAGTCGGATCGCTGGAGCAGCTGGGTGTCAAATCTGGCCAGTTGTCACAGAGGCATGGACACGGTGCAGCAGTGAATACAGATGTGGAAACCGACTATCTGGGCTTTTGAAGAAATGATATCTTATTTTAATTTACATACATGCAAATGCATTGTCTCATCTCCAGACAAATTCATACCAGGCTGAAGTGTCTGGAAACAATCCTCGGGCACACAAACGTTCCCACATTACCATTTCATTCATCCATTCATCCAACAGATTTAAGGAACATTACACAAGAGGCTGTGCAGCAGAGACACTGCAATGAGACAGATCACGTTAAAACACAAAATGTACTCACATTCAGAGGCCAAAACTTGTGTTGGGTCTGACTGGGTCTGACTAATACCTCGGAGCCAATCAGCCATAGGACACAGTTACAACAAGCTGAGTCTTAGCAACAACCCATCAGCAAACGTTATCGAGTTGAGTCCCTGTTTGTGAGCCAGCAAACTTCAGCTGATGTACTGAACAGAACAGTTAACAGGGATTTCCCAAACAGAAATAAACAAACCTTAAAACTAGCACAAACCTCTTGGTAAGTAACAAATCTACAGGAATCATGTTTCCATGGAGAGATTAAACCATAAAGTTCCGGGAAGTCCAACTGCTTTTAAATGATGATCATTTTGAAAACATGGCAGAGACTCACACACTGAGCTTGAACAACACTGCTGAATAATAAATCTATTTCTACTCCTTGATTGACCTCCTACAGGTCACCACATCTGCCTGTATCCTCAGGTCTGCCTCTTCTCCCTACTTTAAAAAAAATCTGTGTTGTCAACATTAATGTCTGAAATTTACACGGTTTTCATGGGATTCATTCATTGTAATTCTTGTATTTTACTCTATTTTAAGTATTCTTGTATTGTTATGTATTATCTGGACTACAAATGGAAATGACCAGATGATGGTTGATATGGTGTTTCCTGGTCTTTTATTGTATTTATTTTAAACTGCATAGTGTCATGAAAGGCACCTACGAATCAAATGTATTATTATTGTTATTGATAATAATATTCCTTATCCTCTCTAAAAAGAGTTCCATGGCAGTAAATTACTAGATGTAACTGACAGTTGAATAGCTGCGACCAGCTTCCAGAAAGACCCACTGAACCCACTGAATGTGACACTGAGCAGAAAATCCTGGCGGCTTCCTGAACGCATTTGCTTTCATGTTCTTTTTCCACCTCAGCACATAACAAACATCTACGCTGCCTCCGAGCTGCTTCCATACGCTGTATTTACCCTGTGGCTTTGACTTGGGGGCAAACATTACAGCCAAACCATTAGGAGGGAGAGAGGGCAGAGTGACGCCGTGATAAGGACGTCTTATCTGTACACTAAGTCAACAGAGCAGCCAGACGCTGCGACCTGCATCACTTCCGAGAATGCCTGCGATGCAGAACAGATGCTGCTGTACATTCCTGCTACACAGCCTCTCAGCCTGCACTCACCTCTACTTCATCCTGCCTGTGTTTGGAAGCCCAGCATAATTTACATATGGTCATAAGACATAAGATATTGGCGCTAAAGCCCTGAAGGCACTCCCTTCACATGTGTTTTTGTGGGCTGAGGCGCTGCAGCCAAACTGGTTGAGATACTTGGGGGGCTGAAATCCAGTCAGAGACTTTAGCTGGGACGTGACCCAAGAAACACATCCATCATCGGAGAGAGTTTACACGCATTTTCAGCAAAGACGAGACAGAGAAAAAGCTTCATGCTACATCAGGAACCAATAGGCCGTCTGAAATCCCATTCTACCAGATACTCATCAGCAAATCCACATGCACCAATATATACACCAACAGTTTAGTGCTCGAGTTTAAAGAACGACGACATGTATGATGCTTTGAAATGTCCTCTGAGTCTCTACACCATAGGAATGAAAAAAGGAAGCGTTTGTCCAATATCCCAATAGTACAGACGTCTTTCCAGGGGGATGCTCACTGGGGAAAAAAGCGTCCGGCTACATACGACGACTATGTTGCTGTACTGCTGTACTTGTTTCGTTTTGTTCTGTAAGTTTGAAACTATTTCATAAAAAAGTTGTGCAATCACCAACGTAGCTGCCACTGATGTGGAAGTGAACTATGAAGTTAAACTTAAGTGATGCTGTGTTGGGTTAATTACCATGCTCATACTTGTACTTACAGACAGACATTGACATACCCTGACATCATGATGCCCGCCGAATTGTGAAAGGAATATTATCCTGTGACATGTGTCCAGTGATGCAGTGAAAAAGATGGAGACAGGCAGGAGGAACGCCTGAATAAGTAACTAGGACAAACTAACACAACATACTCTGCAAACAGCTTTTCCGAAAAGTCATCATCACCTATGACAAAAACACAGTTATTTGTGCAGTTTGCTTCCAGCAGACGGTTTTAGTCACGACAGTAAACCTGCAGGCACCAATGAGAAGAACGGGAGGAAAGCACACGACTCTATGAGGTTGTGCACAGCGATGCACAAGTCCAATGTTTGTATGTTGTTTTGAGTTCTGTCAAACATGATTCAGGAGGTGGAAAAAATGTCACTAATTCATGAGCTGGAGGTGAAACTGAAAATGCAGGATTAATTGTGACAAGCACAGAAGGACTGTGGAGCAGCTCCACTTTCTCCACATCCACCAGCAGCTGTGTGCTGATGCCTGACGCTGAACAGAACAGTCCAGAGACGGATTGGAAACCACTGGTGCAGAAAGAAGACTGTAGTGGAGGTCTACCAGTTACCACCTTGTCCAATCATATGACTGGATTACAGAGCAGCCCTCGCCATCCAATCTGATTCCTCCCTGGCTGCCGCTGGAGTCTGGAAAACCTGTGATTGATGCTGAATCACCAATGACGGACTGACAAAATAACATGCCACTGACGAGCCAAATCCCAGCCAAACACACGCCAGAGTGAAACAAGGATCCATGTATGAACTGACAGAAACTGAAGTGAGGAATCACACATCTCTTACGCAACGTGTGGTCCCCCACATGAGCATCTCAATGCAGCTGAGTCTGTGCACACACTCCCGTCAGGAGACTTTCCATAGAATATCGTCTGAGCCGCAGGTCTGGCAGAGGTAAACCACCCATTTTGTTTATCCCTTCAAGAATGTCTATTACATTTACTGAACCACTCAACAGCAAGAAAACATTAAACACACTGACGTTTACAGCAGTTTCTGCCCGTGACTCCATTTGTCAACAAGAGGGTTGATTGTATTTGCAGCCAAATACAACTGGTGGCTGCCTGAACGGATCCCTCAGGAAACAGAAAGATGGCATGTTAGTAGAAACCACTGCTGTAACGATCCGTCATTCTGAAACATGCCTGATCAAACACACAGCGCACGCACAAATCCTTTTTTATTTTTCAAATCACATGCACACACACATTCACAGAGAGATGCAACAGGTAAATGTGAGTCATAAAACTCAAACTTGAACAAATTACTATTCTTTTTTTTCTTCTTCTGTATATAGTCCACACCATTCTGCTTCATTATGTGCTGTGTGTAATGTTTATCTTTTTTTAATCAGCATCCTCATTAGCACAAGCAAAGCACTGACCACTCAGGTAGTTTTCAACAAGCTGTCTAACTCCTCACACGGTCTTAAAACATTCCATTTTAGCAGTAGTCTCAACTGGTTGGTCTGTTTTTAATCTTAGTATGCTTTTAACCTTTTTTTTCTCCATGGTTTATGGTCTTCATTATTTCATCATCATTATTTATTTGTAATTGTTTTTATTATTTTTCTGTTTTATTTTCTACTTTATTGGTTTTTATGTACATATGATTTTACTGACTGAGTGGAGTACTGATGCTTTGTGAATTTGTCTAGGGAGATAAAATTAAGTATCCATCTGAAGCACACTGTGCTTCTGCCAGGAATGAAATGTACGAAATAAATTGAGTTTTGATTGATGCTATTCTTGCCGTTCCCAAACACATTTACACACACACACACACACACACACACACACAATAACATAAACTACTATATCACAAAAAACTAAAAAACTGCTCCAAAACAAAATTAACAGGAGGAGGAAGAAGAACAGGAACAAAAATAATTAAATGGTCATATAGAACAAGCACATACTATCAAAGTTCACATGAGATACATATATCATACATTTCCCTCACAGGTCTGTCTTCTTTAATTTCGACATCCTACACCTAGAATATTTAACAGGAGTTATTTGATCACAGGTCATTAACTCATGAATAGAAAGACAATAATAAGACAATAATTGCCTCAATCACTGCCAGAGAGGTAAAACAAACCATGATCTTTTTGCAGCCCCCCCTTCACATCCCCAGTGTACCTGCTAGCTGATTTGAATGCTTTGAAGCAAAGGACTTTTTGTATTCTGCACCGCCTCCGTAACTGTGTAATGACTTGTTGTTTTTGACTGTGATGACAACACTCTGTGGAATAAACCCAACAGTGGTTTTCTGACGAGCAGACACTGCAGCAGTGGCCAGTGAACGACTTCATCAAGCAAAGTTCCTCTGGAGTTCCACGATAAATGAAAGTTAGCAACAATTTTGACAACTATATCCTTTCCGTTTCTTCTTCTGAGCATTTATGTGCTGTTATTTGAAGGTTTCCGTAGCATTTTTTTCCTAAATTTGCACCTTTGAAAACCGTTAGCTATTGACAATATGGGACAGTATATATAGATGTGATGAATTACAGGAGTCAGTACGGGTGGGCATTGATGCATGATGAGAATCACACATGTTTCTGTCATTGCATGACATGGAGATGTTTTCTGCGGCATCAGCTGCAGCCGCAGAGCCACTCAGATGTCTTGCCAGCTGTGAGTAGCTGTGCAGCACCCAGTAGCTGGGGCACCAGATTCAAGGATTTCTGAGGACATGAAAGGGATGTGCTTCTTATTATTCCTGTCAAAGATTGTTCAGATCAAAGGCAGACAAACTGCCTCCACTTCCCGAGCGTAAAACAATTACGCCTAAACATTCAGGATAATGGCTCTAACACATTGTGTGGGTCACAGTCGTGATGGAGGAATGGAGCCGTCATGAGCAACTGGTTTACTGGGGAACAATTCACTACAGAGATCAGAACGGATGGCAAGACGCAAGCTTTAGATTTCTTACTTACAATTCCTAAACAGACGTCTGTGTCTGTGACCTCCAGTGTTTGGAAATAACTCTGTACAAGTCATTTAATCACAAAATAAACCTCTCAGTCACATTACTGGAGATAAATTTAACTACTTATGTAAATATTTCCAATTACAATTCTAGTTCTGCCTCAATGAGTAGTCAGTGATGATGCTGCTGGAAGTTCAGACACTGACACATGAAACATTTAAAAGAGATGAGAACATTCATTCAACTTCTAAAAATCTAATCCAATGTCATAAGTTACTTTACTTTGAAAAAGTCATTGAAAAGTAACATTCTCAACATTGGTGACTTTTTTTTCACCCTGACTGATCCAAACCAATGTTTGAAAACACCTCTGTGTCATGTGATGCATAAAATAACATTAAAAATGCATTGGTTCGTTTGGCTAAAGTTGCATCAAGCAACGACTAGGGGTAGATGGAGAACGTTACGCCCTTACATCCTCTATCAATGTCTATTTAGTTTTGCCAGAGCAGATGAATTACCAGATTAAATAAAAGCCTTTAATGTCTATTATTTCGCTCATGTCTGGGCGATAATAAGCCTGAAATGAATGACATTCCTTCAGAGGTTTGATAACTTCCTGAAGTCAGCCAGCAGAGCATTCCACAGGCAAAAGGTCTCATTGGGCAAGTTACAAAAGCAACAAACTGAGGACATTTGTGAGGTGCTGTGACAGTTCACAACCAGAAACGAAAGAGGAAGAACATTTTAAGTCTGTGCCAACACAATACTAGAATTTCTGTCACCAGCTGCAATTGACTCCCTATTAGATTTCTACCCTCCGACCACAATTTCATCCTGTCCTATAAGTGCTGGTTAGGAGATATGCCTGGCAGCAGCAGTAACAATCCTCAAGAACAAAGTCCAACAATGCATAAGAGGAGGAAATCTGAACATAAATGTGGAAAAAAACAAAACTTGTGGACCCAAGACAACACTTAAATAATCATTAACCACAAAAGCCAAAGAAATTTGTTTCTGTGTCAAATCCACGTAGGGTCGGTGTTGGCGCGTTGCCTATGGAGTATGATGGGCCGTAGCCTGACAGGCACCTCTCTAGAAATGTATGGCGACAACTGTGACTGGTTTGCGTCACATGACTTTCCCAGTTCCCTGAGCTGCACTTGTGTGAAAATACAACATCCTAAACGTGATTTGTGAGCGGATCACGATAGTGATCTTTTTAGAGTTACTGTGGTATCCACAGATAACCGGAAAAACCTTAAACACAGCTGTGGGATTCAATGTAGAGTGACGCAGAGGACAGGGGCCCATGTGGGCCAGTCAGGTCCATGCAGAGGACAAAGTTTAAGGCTCCTTGAGGTCTGTGTGACCAAATGTGTTCCTTTTCCAAACATATTTACAAAAGTGACTTTGTCTAGCTTGTATACTGTCTATTAAGAGTGCTAATAATCACCTCAGGGACTCTGAAAAGAACCTCTCTGCGCTGCTATTCCCCAAACTCGATGGCATTGTCTTGCTTGTCATTTACTACATGAATAAACGCACGTCACTCAAACCTCATGTAGAAATTTGGTGTTAATTATTGTCTAAGTGCAGAAAGCAGCTGCAGCCTGACCGACTAGTCCAAACCTACCAGCTGTGGATGGAATCATGTTTATCATGCAACAAACAGAACCGGTCTGTCCTGAAGGACATTGTCTCTGCACCACAATAAACACACACACACACACACACACAGTAGAAAGATGAATTCGCCGAGTGGCAACAGTTTTTGTGCCAAGTGATAATCTCCATCATGTACACATGTGTAATCCCTGGGGAATGTAGAGCCGTGTGTGTGTGACAGGTGATGAAACGAGACACTGACATGTGCTGAAGCAGAGCTGCAGCAGACAAATAAGGTCTAATACAAAAACTCTGGTCTTCATGGGTATGAAACCTATTTCTTAAACAGTCCCATGTGGATAAAAAAGGCTGTGTATAATCAATGTGAGTCATCTAAACACATGAAACATCTGCAAACACATGTGTATCGATGTAAGTCTGGGAGGTAGCATGTTTCCACTGCATTGGAGCATTTCTTTGGTTCTTACCACCACCAGCTGAGCCAGGGCAAGACGGGTGTTTAATGTCATCTGACATACAGTATGTGTTTGTGTGGGTCACCTTGCAAACGGTTTCCACGTCCCAGGGTAGGATAGTCCGAAGATCGATGACCTCACAAGACACACCTAGTTTCTCTTGAGCCATATCAGCCACTTCCCTCATCACATGGACCTGGGTGGACATGGAAGAGACAGACGTCAAATGTACAGTGCACTCCATTTAGAGTGATCACTTGGTTATAAGGATCAAGAATCTCACACACACACGTCGTATAAATACTGCGCTTATAGCAATCACTTTGGATCCCGTAAAAGACAAAAACATTTTTATACGCTTCCCTTGGGCCGCTTTGCAGCCACACATTGCCATGGTAACCAGTTTGGAAAAGCTACTGTACTGCAACGTTAACGTGACCAAAGTAAGTAGCTAAGATGCAACATCTCAGGGAAAGAAAGTCGCTGTCACTTGAGGAAAACCGACAAAAGAAACGAGCCAACGAGAATTCGGAGGAATCCAGGTTAGCTTGCATCTGCTCAAGCACTGTGACGGAATCCCTGATTGTCACAAACTGTGACAATTTGTCAAACTGTCTGGGAATGTAACGCACCATCATTCAGGCCAAATGCACACACAGCTAGTTTACACACATCAAATTTAAGTTGTGTGTCTTTTCCTTGAGTCACAGTGTATGAAGTAATGAATCTTCTCTTTACAAAGACTTCAACTGTGGTGGATTGGAAGTTGTTGCAGTGGGTTTCACACGCTGACCAGAACATTCATAGTAGACCATTACAAGATTAAACAAAGACATAAAAACACAGACCAATCCTCATAAAGTGCATATCGCATGGTAAAGTGCTCAACAAAAACAAGGAAATAAAATAATTCTTTAAAAGTAAATGAATGTCTGTTTGTCATGTAGCTTTAAATAATACAACTGGATAAATGAATAGTAATCTCACACATAAGTAATATGAATAGGAAATTTAAAAAAAGGTTATAGTGGTCAATTCAAGCCACCCTAACATGATCACTATAAATAGAGCAGACTGTATATTATAATAGATAATATTTCCAGATGCAGACTGTGCAGTTTCCCTTTCCAAGTCCAAGAAATCATAAAATGCTGCAATTGGAAGAAAGTGAATGAAGTGAATACGTCACTGATTGGAAGAGAGAGCAGGTGTTCTACCTCACGGACACACACAGACAACAACAAGAAAAGCCTTCTAACCTGAAAACATGCTAGTTAGTCCCATTAATTCATCATTACGCTTATAAAAGAACCTCGGTTCACTGAGTCCATGTTTGCTGGCAGCCGTAGCTGTGTCCAAACAAGAGCTGCCGTAATAAATCTGAAGCAACACAACTGGTGGAGTTGTCAGCTGTGTGACGCCAGCTTATAAGATATAGGCACCAGGCTGCGCCTGACAAATAGGCTCAATATTTATTAAAATTGACTTTGGATCATGCTGCCAATACATTGTTTTTACAGATAAGGAGAGAGAAGACATTTACAGATGGGAAATACTTTCTGTGCAGCTTTTGCTTTGAGGACGTTCGCTCCACTTGATGCAAGTTGTTTTCTATCTGCACCAGTCTGACAGATTAGTGGAGTAATGAGGTGGGAAGGAAAAGCTGCGGTTTCACAAGTTAACTGGATGCGCCTGCTTCGCTCTCTACCCTTCAACAATAATACTGGCTATGATGAAGTCATTTTCTTTCAATGCCCTGCGACTCCCTCCCGTGCTGCAGGTACATTATGGCCTGGATAAGCCTGATAAAGTAGCAGGACTCCTGGTGAGTTACGGGCAGTGTGCTGCCAAATAAATCACATATCTCTGATAAAAAGTGAGGCAACAATGAATAGAAAGCAGACATGTGATGTTCCAATGCAGTGAGTCGAGAACAGCCTTGAGGTTATGGAGATGGACGGGCAGATTGACGTGCTGCGAGGCCCTGCAGCCACTTCCAGTTAATCCACTGCTCGTCTATGTGGCTTTAAATATCATTTAACGTTGTGACTGTGACTCAGCTCCTTGATTGCACGTAGCCTCGGAAAATAATCCAAAAATAGATGCCGGCTTTAATCCCTTTCCGTTCACCCACTAAGAAATTGTCAATGATGCACGGGCTCGCTTACCTGCGTCCCCCAGGCAACCAAAGTGACATCACTTCCTTCCTGAAGGACCTCAGCCTGGGAGAGTGGGATGGTGTAGTGCTCTGTGGGAACCTGCTCCACTGAGGAAACACACAGATCAATGTTTCATCATGTCAAGTAGTGTTGATCATAGTCACACAACCGGTGATCAGTAAAACTAGAAACACGCTACTTTGACTTATTGACCCATTTGACCCACTTTTCTCAGTTGTTCCAAGCCGGCAGCAGTCTGACATTTCAGAATGTGAGGGAACAGACCTCAGCTGCTGTCAATCAAACATGTTTAAATGGTTTGAGTCGACCAATCATCGGTGTCAAATGTGTGATCACCAGTTGGTCAGTTATCACAAAATAATCCGCTGAAACCGGATTATTTTGTGAGTTCACACTGACCGACTGTCGCACTGTTTTAGAGGAGACAAAAGCTATTGTTTGGGAGAGGCTGTTAAGTAGCTGAACTTCAAACACATACTAAAAAGTGGCATCGCAAACATCCAGCGTTGTTGCGTCATTCAAATGATCACTATTATTGAAGCATGTGGCTGATAACATTTTGAGCTATGGACTTGTATAAGGGCTCACATTTTCATTAATCAATCCACTATGTACCCGTTAAAATAAACTGTCATCTGAGGAGGTGGGGGAAAACAATACTCATAAATCTTGATTTTATGGGCCAAAAAATATACAAAAAAATATTGACGGGACATCACTTGGAAAAGGGACGTCATAAATTCATCCCAACGGAGAGGCCTCTCAACCTCCGACTTTGAACCAAAATCCAAAACAAAGTGCTGTTTTTGGTTTAAATAATTCTTGACTTGTGCATGGTCATGGAAATGATTACACAGCAAAAAACGGCCATAACCTCCAACTGCCATAACTTTTTTTTTAACGTGCAGCTTATCAACAATATTTACAGTGTGCCGGAACCACATGCCATCACAATCTGCAGCAAGTCAGGCATTTCTGGATCCCATTCACAAGCTGCTTTGATTCAAAAACAAAGGACAGAGCTGGAGTGCGAGTGAGAGCCGAGCTGCAGTGTGAGAAACTGTGAGAGCTCCAACTCAAAGTGACAGGAAGGAACAGGAATTAGACTCTGGAAAGATGTTCAGACTTTATCGACCTCCGTGATTGTTTAAAGGCTTTACGAAGCTGTAAGAAAAGATGGACAGCTTATGTCAATGACTCTTGGTGTAACGACACCAGAGGTTCCAGTAACTCACCAGCGGCTCCCATGTTCAGCCTCTAGACAGAAAATAGGCAGTTTGAGTGGAATAATAGCATTAAGTAGAATATTAAATTTGAATCAAGAAAACTGAGTTATGGTTTTAAGTGGCCCCACAAAGCTGTGCCGAGACAAATGTGCGGTTTTAATGCTCTGCTGCAGCAGAACAGAGCGAAAGCTGCAAATAAAACATGACTTCATAAGTAAAACAGAGGTCGTTAAAGGCATGTGGACCTGACACGAGCGCTGGGGAGCAACAACTCCTGAAACACTGCCAGGACACGCGCCCCCTAGTGTGAGGGGGGGTCATGAAGTGCTTTGTTCATGTAATGCAGGGCCTGTTCCTCTACTTTGGTTCCAGTTTGCTTGTTCATCTTCAGCGTGCAGGTTGGATAAAATCTCTTCTAATTTAGGTAGGTAGGTAGATAGTAGTTGCGTAATTGCATATACAACGACACGGTAACAACATTGCCAGTGACAACAGATCAAACGGTTGTGTGCGTATGAGATGCTGAAATGGAACTAGAACAAAGTGACACAAAAACAGTAAAAACACGGAGTTATTGACGCCATCTTGGATTCTGAACTTGGGTCCTCTGAGCTGGACTGAGGTCCAAAAGGCATGTACACTGCCTGGCCAAAAAAGTCGCCACCTGGATTTAACTAAGCAAATAGGTACGAGTCTCCAGGTCTAGGTTCAGCAACATTATGTGCTCAAATAATGAAGTCAGCTGACTACCTGAATATACTGAATGTTATTCCATCAATGGATTTTTTCTTCCCTGATGGCACGGGCATATTCCTAGATGACAATGCCAGGATTCATCGGGCTCAAATTCTGAAAGACTGGTTCAGGGAGCATGAGACATCATTTGGACACATGGATTGAGACTCTTTCACCCCATTGAGAATCTTTGGGATGTGCTGGAGAAGGCTTTGCGCAGTGGTCAGACTCTACCATCATCAATGCAAGATCTTGGTGAAAAATTAATGTAACAGTGGATGGAAATAAATCTTGTGACATTGCAGAAGCTTATCGAAACAATGCCACAGCGAATGCGTGCTGTAATCAAAGCTAAAGGCAGTCCAACGAAATATTAGAGTGTATGACCCTTTTATTTTTGGTGGCAACTTTTTTTTTTGGCCAGGCAGTGTATGAGCATTCCACTTAGCAACTTCCTTCCTTCACTATGGTTATTAGTTTGTGGCTTGGTATATTACTGCTAGGTTAAGAATATCTTGGCTTTCTCACATTTTGAAAAGGGCAAAACATTTTTCTCATCATCATCGGGAAAATGGAATTGTAGTGTAGAGCTGTCAAAGATAACGTTGCAGTGACAGGTTAGCACAAGTTCCTTTTAATGCCACTCTCTCAACCACCAGAGTACGTCGTACATATTAAATGCCACTTAGATAGTAAAGCTGGCTGTCAGAGTCCCCCACCCCCCCTCGCCAAAGGCAGACCACCCTGGAGAGTTTTAACTTTAAACTGATCGACAGCCCTGTCATGAAGATTTCAAAACATGTTCTGTTATAAAAAGAGCTGCATGGGATGTATCATAAAAAGACTCAGTGGCTTTCAGATGAACTTAATATCTGATGTGCACTGTAACATAAGGAATGTTTTAGTACCTTATCTGGTACTTAAACTGACTGCAGCTCAGCAGTCACTGCATTATTTCACTTACTTGCCAAGTTCCAATTATATATAGTTTGTGTGTGTGTGTGTCTTTTTGGGGGGGTTCTCTTGGAGGCTAGTTGTTCCAGTCTGTATCCACATTTTGAACCTAATAGTCATTAAATGTCAAACCACAGAGTTTCAGTTAGAAGCTACAAAAAGTCCTGGGAGCTGAACGCAGAGCTTCTCAAATGGTCTTTGACTCTGATCTCAGACGAGAGCTGAGTCATGGAACACATGCTTGTCTGAGAAGGAGACGGACGGGTTGGCGTCTGCCCGTGAGATGTCACCAAAACGTGGTGTGGAGGGGCGCTTTGGCAGCACTCCAGGGGTGCTCCATCTTTGGGCGTGACAATGGCACCACTCTATCCGGTAATGGAAACACAAATCAGTGCATTAAAAACCAATGGAAAAGTCCAAACATCCTCTATTTTACTAGAAAAGGTAAGAACACAGAAAATGAAATTACAGAATATGTGGTTTGTTCCTTATCAACTCTCATATATTTTTTAAAACTCAGCTTTCTTATTTATATTTCAATCTATTTCTATTTTTTTCAGTTCATTATTTATGTATGCTTGCACACTGAGGGCAGCTAGAGACTATATTTTGATTCTGTACTCAACAGTTTTTCACAATAGAATTGTTGACTTTGACCTGTTCCACTACCTATTTTACAAGATTCACATCAGATCAGATTGTTTTTTTTCATCAGAAACACGTGAACAAAGAGTCAGCAATACAACAAGATGCTGATGAACGAGAGGAACAAAGCCAAAGTCCTATATGGAACAATAAATTAAATAAAAAATACATATATAAATTGGAAAAATAGGAAATTAAGTATAGCCGAAAGGCGAAGCTCTCGATCTACTGGTCAATCTACGTTCCTACCCTCACCTATGGTCATGAACTCTGGATCATGACCGAAAGTATAAGATCTCGGATACAAGCGGCTGAAATGAGTTTCCTCCGCAGGGTGGCGGGGCGCTCCCTTAGAGATAGGGGGGGAGCTCGAAGTAGAGCCGCTGCTCCTTCACATCAAGAGGAGCCAGCTGAGGTGGCTTGGGCATCTGTATCGGATGCCCCCTGGACACCTCCCGAGAGTGGTATTCTGGGCATGTCCCACCGGGAGGACACCCCGGGGAAGACCCAAAACACGCTGGAGTGACTATGTCACTCGGCTGGCTTGGGAAAGCCTTGGGGTCCTCCGCGAAGAGGGGGTGTCTGGAGAGAGGGAAGTCTGGGCATCCCTTCTCAGGTTGCTGCCCCCGCAACCCGGCCCCGGATAGCGGAAGAAGATGGATGGATGGATGGATGGATGGAAAATAAAGTATGAGAGTTGCAGTGTAATTGCACCATGGTTCTATGTCCAGTTATGGTTCTATGCCTTCACACTGTTCTGAGTCTATGGTGTGTAGTACAGTCACAGGGAATGTAATTCATTGTAGTGACATGTAGAACAAGTCATGCCTGCAGTTGCTACTGTTTATCTTTTTATGTTCATTTGTAACTCGTGTAGTTTTCACTTGCAAAGACTCATTGTGCAAAAAATAGCACTGACACAAGACATCAGGGGTTAACCTTCCCTCTGCAGCTGGTTGAGTCAAATGAGGACTCAAAGGACCAAACCTGTGCTTTAACATTTGTAGAACATCTTTCTGATAAAGTGTGTTAAGTAGTTTGGATGAGCAGTATTCCAAACAGCCACATCTCAAGTAACCACTGGCAAAACCTCACAACCACTGCCAACAAGTGTCTGGACCCGGGGAGCACTGCTGTACAGAAAATGTGTCCAGCAAAGTCATTCTGACCCACTGAGTTATGGCAGAGGGAGGGACAATATGTCCCGCTACTGTCAAAGCTGCATCACAATCTGTTTGTTTGTTTGGCCTCAGACCATCAAAAGAACATTTGTTTGCAATAAGCACTCACAGAAGGCCAGAGAGGCAGCATGTTAACACACGCCGAGCATCAGCAGGAACACATGAGGAGAATAAACCTTCCCGCCATGTGGACTCCAGGCAGCGGAGCTTACCTGCAGCTCTGTACAGGATCTTGGGCTCAAAGAAGATGCACGGGTTCTTGTCAGCGATGCAGGAGAGGAGCAGACCCTTGGCTTGCACCGGACTGCGAGGTACAACCACCTGAGGAACACAGACTTCATCAGACCGATGCTAAATGTTCATTTCCACAAGCGTTTCAGTTGTGCTGATCTTATTTCAGAGATGGTGAGGTCTCCAGGAGAAACCTGATCTCCATCAGAATAGGGAAGATGGTTTACTAAAGTGACATTAAAAGTGGTATGGTTGTTACGCAGCTTTAACACAACACAGTTCTACTCAGCATTACAACTCAGTGAGGTGGAGTCGTCACGACGACGACTGCGTGAAACGGGTGCTTTATAGATGAAACAAACACAAAAAACAACAGAGGAGATGTTTGCCATTGGAAGAGAACCAGAGAAGCTTAAAGCACTGAGACCAACTTCTCCTGATCTACTTTCTCGTTGAGGGTGTACAGCGCTTTGTGAACGTTCTCACCAGACACCAAACACACAAATGTCTGTATTTGGTGTTGAACCAAGATGTAATTATTCTCAGCACCTCAGCTATGTTAAATGTGCATGAGACGAGGAATAAAGAACTGCATCGCTGTTGGCGGTAAAAAAATGGAGGTTGATTTTTGGACATCCCTCTTTCTTTCCTGACCAATACCGGTAAGGGGCCAGCAGTCTGTCTATATAAAATGTTAGTATCAGCCACTTGGAACCCCGACAAAGGAGGAACCTGAAGAGCAGCAGGTACCAGGTTCTATCCACAGTGGAAACACAAAATGATATGTCAAATCTTTATTGTTAATCCTCTGTAGCTTAGTTTCACAACAGTTCTAAAGGCAAAAGTGGGTCCAACCCAGCACCAACAAGGTGTACCTATTAAAGTGGTCAGTGAGTGCAGATTAGAGATTTGAAGTTTAGAAACAAGTCAAATCTTTTGAAAATCTCGTTTTAAAGGGACGATGAAAACGGAGTAGCAGTTTGAGTTTAAATAAATAAATAAAACGAGCAAGTCTTTTGAACGGCTTTTTGAAAGGAACAGCTCCTCAAAAAGCCATAAATCTCATCTCTGGTGTACATTGACAGATTAGACAACATCTAGATATAGAACCTAATTTTAACAACCCCAACAAAGTAAGTCTAAGCATGAATAATAATAATAATAATAATAAACATTAAAACTAAGTATTTGATATATAAACATTAAAACTAAGTATTGATATATATATTGATATATTCCATTAAATATACCTTTTGGTGAGTCGCTTAATTTCGTATTTCATGCAGGACAGGCGTTATGCTTCATCAGAAACCTTTTTCAGTCATTACCATCATATCATTATCATGAGTTATGTTCTAGAATGTACATATTTATTATTCTTGTAAAATTTGTGTATGACGATGACTGAAACACCTTCATGTTTTAATGGTCTTCCACTATGATGACTGACGTGTGGGGTCAGTGTTAATAAAAACAGTTTGAACACAGGCCTGTGAGGCTTTGTGGAGGGAATTAGCCTCTAATGGACCAAACTGTTCTGATACAAAGCACAAGGATGAATATTTATCTGGGTGACCTTTGCTGGGAGAGACAACATGTTTACTGCTCTCACAGACGGTTACTTGTAGGGAATGAACTGCTGCTGGAGAGCACGCACACATTTCCAGTCTGTGGTGAACGAAACCTCCATAATGATGATTACATGCAAGCTGGGGGAGACGGACAGGGAGGAAGGTTACGTCTGACATTTCTGCATGAATGTGTTTACTTTAAACATATGCTGTTAATGACATCGCAGCAACGACGATATGTTGCTGAACTCCGGGTGAACACTCTGTGAAATTCATTTTCATTTAAGCACATGGTTCACACAGTTCTGAGACATTCTTAGGGGATTAGAGTGATCAGATCATCGCAACCGCGCTGTCAGTCAAAGAAGACTGATTTATTTTCCTCTATACAAGGACAAGTCTGACATTTTTTGGGAGTAATTTACAGCATTGTTTCATTTTCAATTCCCACATGACAGCTAATTCACATTATCTAATTATTTTACAATAAAGATGTGGCTAATATAACTGGTACCGATGCTTTGGGAAATGGGATTTAAGGAGAACCTCAACGCTTTTAAAGTTTCCTTCAGCGTCTCCTGTATTAATTGTGTTTTATAATGTCTTTGAGGGTTTATGCTGTTTACAACATCAGTAAAAAATGATTCTGACAGACCTGCAGAGGCTGGATATGTTGGGGAAAAAATTCAAAATTCACATAATTCATTTACATACAGAACTGATCAAGCGTCCCTGTGCAGGTGGAACTTGAAACCCTTAAAACCTTCCCTGACAGTGTTCATCAAGTGCAGGATTACATGACGTGCACATTCTTTATGTGTCTTTACCTGCTGGACACTCTGAGCCACATACCGACATGAGTTCCGTTAAAGGGCAAGTCACGACATTCCTGAACCTCCAGAGTCATCAGAGACAAACCCAATATGCAATGAGCTTCAAGTCAAACTGTGCAAAGAGCTGCAGCACCAACCTTGATGCCAGGGCAGTGGGCGAAGAAGGCCTCGGGGCTCTGAGAGTGGTAGAGTGATCCGTGGCCGACACACCCCCATGGAGCGCGAATGGTGAGGTTGCCACAGTCAAACAGATTTCCAGAACGGTAGCGGTACTTGGCAGCTTCGTTGACTATCTGCAAACAGATACGATGTAATTGAGGGTAAAACGACCACAAACTATTGGACAATAACAGATGAATCTTCTGAATGATGTAGGGGGGTCATGGCAGCGGAAACTGTGAACCACAGGTTATACAAGAAGAGTGAGCCACTGTCTCTGCTGCTCCCCTCTGAGCTATTATGTGATTTCAAAATGAGAAGAATCACTCCAAAGGTCTGGTTTCCTTTACTGGAGCAGCTTCTGATACTGGATTTCCCTCCAGGAGACCTCAGGTGGGCTGTTAATTCCAGAGCTCTGGTTTAGACAAGAGCCCCCTCCAGGCTCACACTTAAACCTGCTGCAGCTCTGCCTTACCACAGGAGGCTTTAAACACACACACACACACACACACACCATTATCACATCCTGGTTTATACTTCCTCGACATCACAGGGAGACACATTTATCTTGTGGAGGACAAGAACACACAGTGTGACACTGGTGTCAACATGTCTGCATGGACAAACAGCCGGTCTGCCCCTCGCCGGTTCATGCCACATTAATCACAGCGGCTGTGTGGAACAGGGTTTCTTCTTCAGCTCAACCCAGTCCACCGTGTTCAGCACAACCTGTAGGTCGTTTTCTGTGATTTTTTCCATGTGCACGGAGGGGGGTGGGTTCCTAGGTTGTTCTGACTTTAGAGGCTCATGTAAAGGACAGTTTCTATAACCTACCAACATCACAGGAGCAGCATTGGCTGATTTTTGTTAGTTGATTGTAGCGTCCCTGCAGTGTGTTCGTAGCGATCTTGTGCCTCATTCAAAATATTTTAAAGATGGCGACTCATATATATTTATGCCTATATCTATAAATATATACACACATTGCTATGCATATTTTAACAACATTTTCTGTCACTGATGAGAATTTATTCTAACCTTAACAATGATCTACAACTGAAATTTGCTTTCCAAATTCCTTGCTCCAAACCAGACAAACACTGTGCTTCAGAGGATGAATCAATGTGCCCCTCAGTCATGCCGATGCCCTTTCCTCTTCCAACAACAAGAGACAGGTTGTGTTAAATAATGGTGATCTCTGGTTGTCAATTTCGGCTGAAATTGAGCATAAACATTCAACTGTAGAGACATTCTGCCTTGACGACGGGTTTGATCATTGGGCCTCACCTGGTCGAAGGCAGGAAAGATGTAGTCGGCAAACTGGATCTCAGCTATAGCAGTGGCACCGGCAACGGCCACGCCGATTCCAAATCCCACGATGCCTTGCTCACAAAGGGGAGTGTTGAAGACTCGGTCTTTACCTGGAGATAAAAAAGATGAGGTGGGGGATGAGTGCGAGCTACCTGCTGGACAACAGAGTCCTCATCTCCCAAATTTCTCCTAGTGCCGTGGATTATTGGATCTTTCTTTTCTATTTTCATCCCAGGGAGACATGTTTCTTTGTCTGAGGTTTCTGCCTTTTTCCCCAGGTAGACATTTTTTTCCCCTCACCCTGATCAAGGGTTAAAGGTCAGAGGCTGCTGTATTGTGCCTATTGTCCACTGTGGCATTTGTAATTTGTGATGTTGGGTTGTACAAATGAAGCTGAATAGCTGGGGAGGGACCCGACACAAATAGTGGAATGAATTGCGATGAAAGGAGTCAGTCACACAATCCCAAAGAGTAAAACAGAGAAGAAGAAGAAGAAGAAAAAAAAATATTTTCCATTCTCCACCCTATAATATGAAAAAGAGCCACAAAAGTGCCGACTCTATATTTGGATGGAGAATGTTATTTTTGCTCTCAACTTTGTGTATTTGCCAGTCCGATCTTTTTCTGTGTTGCTGGGAAATTGTGTGCTTCTCACCAGTGGAGCTCAAGAGTTCAATTAGTAAAGCTGAAGTCCTCTGTGCAGGGGAACTCAAACCTTCAAGGTCCTCTGAGAAGATTTCAAACAAGACAAAGGTGTGGTCCTTACGGACCGCTCAAGAACAGATGCAATGAGATTATTGATCAAGGGTTAGGAAAGCAAAAAGCTCTTGTCTGCCTCAGTTTAATGTGGTAGTGTCTGTTGCTCAGCAGATTTGCAGCCAAATATGCTTTTGGAATCACATTGTTCTTAGACTGACAGTTTCACAATGCTATTTTGGATTGATTCACAGGACAAGATATCTTATTTTGGTTCTCCCCCCTTTCTACAAAGACAGAAAATGATGACAGATCAAGTCAAATACAAATAAAAAACACAGGTCCACACACACTGAGGATGACAAACTGTACAAGAATAAGATTTGAGGATTTCAGTGTCTCCACTTGAGGGTGTGTGAAGCAGAAAGTCGTTCAAAAACTAATAACATCAGATCAAACAATGCCTGACTCGTCCTCTTCAGTACAAAGACAGGATACAAGCGCTGCTTTCAGTCAAAAAGCCAAAACATATCAGAGAGAGAGCGAGACGGTGGATTTAATCTTTACTGTGTGGGGAAAAAAAAGAAGAGAGGAATTAGCACTGTGATGTTGCCGCTGGTCCGCAGCTGGAGAGCTGGTTGAATGAGGTGAACACATTCATTCATTCATTCAGTGTTCGCCCTGCATTACCCTGGGACCTGTCTAACAGCTGTGGGTGGCCGAGGTGTGCGCCATCCCTTTCAGGAGTGAGAGGGATGAAAACAGCTTTGCGCTCGTCACTGTACACGAGGATGAGATGGAAAATAATGATCCCTCTTCAAAAGGTCAACACTTCTGACGTCAATGAAAACAAAAGGCAAAGCCGGCGACTGTAGGATTGATTCGAGAAACCACAGCAAACCCTAAACAGACCGTGGCAAGGAGAAAATAAGGACATAGATGGTAGTAAATTTACATCCAACTCATTTATATGCAGCAAAATTTAAAAATGTCTCAACGCACATGGACGACAGTAAATTTAAATGAACTAGGAGTTCTTTCACTTTGTACAGTATAATATTCCACTGCCACATTTCTGTAGAAAGGAATAAGAAAGTCAAGACGGATTTTATTTTTAAAAGTCACAGCTTACAGTAAGTAGCTGAACTATTTGACTAGAAACATTCACATGAACAACATTCACATGAGCAGCGCTCAGCGTCAGAGGTGAGGAAAGGAGTCTGCCCGATTTCTGTGAAACAGTTCATGGATAATTGATAATAACAGATAATTGTCTGTCACAGTTTCTACCATGTGATCAAAAACAATAAATGAACAATGAAATCCTGCATCAAAAACATTCAACATGAAACAAAAGGGACAATAAATGAATTCATCATAGCCGGTGTGACCGGTCGTAAGCCTGTAACCTGAAGCATTAACAATTTTACATTCAAGTGGGAATTAAAACGTGTCTGTGAGTCTGTTTACTCACTGTGCAGACTTTGATTTGACAGAACAGGTGGAACGGACATTAACTATGGCTCAGTTCCACTCACGTGTCCTCTGGAGTTAAAGAGAGTACGGAAAAACGAAATGGCTTTCAGTCATTATTAACATTATTAATTGCTCCTGCTGGTTCCGTGCTGCTGCGACTTGTGAAAACAGTCTTAACCCCCTCATTCAGGAAATGCACATGACAGTTCGGTCATTAATTACAGCTGTGTTTCCAATGCTTTCGGTGTCAAATGTCGGCCTGGTGTTACCTTGACGACAACATTGCACAGCTCCTGTCGCCAGGTAATGAGTTTATGGCGCAAGTGCAGGTTAATGGGGGGGAATTAATGAGTCTCTGGAACTTGCTATAGATCACAGCAAGAGCTGCTTTATTAATATATTATGTATATAGTAATAAAGCATATGTATTACTTATTATGCAAAACGCACCTAGAACGCTGACAGGAGATCTGATGCATTAGTCCACTGTGCTACAATGGAAATAGAAGTTCAAACGGATCCCTGTGGTCCCCCAGGTGAACAGTGAAGAGTGAATGTCGGACTACCAGTGAAGAGGAGGTTTTTTGAAATATTCTGCTGCCATCTGGTGGCACATTCATGTACAGCAGATGAGATGACTACTTCACATCTCTTTATTTGGGGACACTCAAAGAGATATCACATCTTACCGTATTTGTCTCTCAGACCCACTGTGCAACGAAATACTCCTCCAAACGCCACGTCCTCACCAAAGATGACTGGAGGTAAAAACACACAATACACACACATAAGTCATTTATTTTCCTCATTGCTGGAAAAGACAAGAACTGTAAGCTCTCAGCGCCTTGAACGCAGCGTCATCTGACTTGAGATGCCTGCAAGTCAGTCAGGGTACACCCTGGCAGAGTCACAGGGCAATGTGAAGGATAACCATTCACATTCACATCTACGGACAATTTAGTGTGACCAATTAACTTGAGCATGCTTAGGAGGTGGGAGGAAACCGGAGTACCTGGAGAGAACCCTCGCAGACACAGGGAGGGCATAGAGATGAAGCAAAAGGACATTAACATTTGAAGAGTTCAAAGGACGCTGCGAGCTAATTGAGTTAGCAGTGACCTCTGAGCCCAGGCCACACGACAGGCCAGCAGGAGCCAATCAGAGGAGGTCCTGTTTGGTATAGGACGGGGACATGCAAGCAGTGTGACAACTGTTGTTTTTATGTGATTGTTTCAGTTTCATTTCTGACATTCGCATTTATTTTTATTTATCTTTGTCTTTGGAAAAGTGGTGAAAAAGGCTTATCAGCAAATTCTTCCCACAGCATATGCCAGATGATGGTCAGGGATGTTTTTTTTAAAGACTTGTACTTAACCAGGGGCAGTTTAGCGTCGCTGCAATTATAAATAATTTTGCAAATATAAATTCATATCTACGTTATTCCATAGCTGCAATAATAATAAGCATTATTATTATCAACATTATTATTATTATTGTGTCAGATAAGAACTATTTAAACAGTTCTTTCATGATTCTAACAATGACTCCGGTGAAGCAGACTGAACTTGTCAGACTGTGCATAATTCTGGAAAAATACACCCTCCCTGTCACTTTGATGCAGATAATGTGAGCTGAGGCACTGGGTTCATGCAACTGTGCCACAAAACTGCACAGACTCACTGGCATTAAATATCAGGAGGAACAATGTGTCCATCCATGATCAGGTAGTGACTTCTGTCAATATATGACAATGGACACATCACAGGCCACTACCCACCCGAGTTTGTATGCATTGAAATTATTCCAGTAAATAAACACACCGATGACGCTGCTTAGCTATTTCTTGCTGTGAGCCATGGAACTATCAGTGTGCTTGTCAGGGGTGGTGAACACAGGACAGATGCATTGCTGAAGCTAATGAGTGCAGTTGAGTGTTGGAATGCAAACAGGCTGATAAATCGAGTTTCTCCCTTTGGCTCATAAGGAAGATAACATCACTTATGGTTTCATTCACTAGAGACAAACACTCCAGCTTTCCATGCATGCATTGCCTCCTGTTGACTTTAAGACAGGATCATAGGTGGCAGTACTAGCTTTTTTTGTTTGACAACTACATTTTACGATAAAACTTTTAAGAACAATTTAGCAATGAAGGAAAATATACACAGAGAATTTAGTGGGTGCATAGAGACTTGTATGATGACTGCACCATGCTGTGTTGACAGTGTGTAAAGGTGGCAACCTAGGATGAATGAATGAGCAGAGATTGGATGAGATGCACTTGACAGATTCATGTCTCTATGTCAGCTGCCAGTACAAATAATCAATCACTGTGTACCATACACTGCTCTGATTGGTACAGTACTGCTGTTGTGTTTTTAGAGAATTGTCAACAATACAGTGAAATATCAGACAGGCTTCCTGTGCAACAAAGACAAGTTTGGTGTCTTCCTGACTTTCCTCTTAACAACAGCCAGAGCATGAAGGGTAAATGTACCATCCTACCTGCTGTCGGGTCACTGGCAAGTGTATTATCCAAGGCACTTGTGACAGACTGGAACAGGTTCATCTTCTGGGTAGGTCCTAAGGGGATTACCACACCAAGGAAGAAAGTGAGAGTGAAACTCAAACAACAATACTCAAATGAGTACACACAAATGAAAAAGTGAGAAACACTTGACATAAACTGCATTACTTAACTATGTTGTTTAGATTAGGGAGAAAATTATATTTATAGCACTGAGTTGGACATATTTCTTACAGTGTTGAGTAATGACAATATTTTGGTAGTAAAAAAAATATGTTAATTTAAAAAACAGTAAAATGCCACCATTTTACTTTTTTTGCATTTTCCTCACAACTTTAACTAAGATGGGTTGAACTCTAAATGCTAGTTAGCGTGTTTGCTAGCGTGAGCTAAAGCGACTGGCTAACGACACTCACCGTACTGTGTCGGGACGGGGTCAGGCTGGAAGGTAAAGTGTGCGGCATGTCGGCGTTGTGTTTTGGTGCAGGAATTACAACTCGGTGACAGTTTCAGCAAGGCGGCTCCAAACGAGCTGTGCACCCCGGTGACAGCCGGGAGAGAAAGTTTCGAGTTAGCACCTCGGGTGAAGAAGCGAGCAGCGGCCGCCATCACTGTTGTCATGGCTGAGCAGGAAGGGCAAGATGAACCAGCGGGGTGAAGATCGTATAACAAATGATGAGCAATACCGTTTTGAATTCCAGTCACATCGAAATCTCACTTAGAGGTTACCCTTCAGATTATCGATTGATTTGTACACAGCAATGAGAATTAGCTGCATTGGCTGGTGGAATCTCATCCAGAAAACGGTAAAACAAACACCATCTGTGCGTCACTCTACACTAATGCTCTGCAATTATACCAAACGTGTAAAAAAAAAATGAAATAAACATTAAATATGTACAAAGTAACATTATTTGACAAGAAAACTAAAATTGTGACCCCATGAATGTCGGGGAAAATATAAACAGGGTTGCGTTCAGAATGGGGTCGGATTTTGCATCAGAGTGAGACCTCGTTTTCACTTAGTGAGAACATCTCGGTGCAGTTAAAGGCTGTGATTGGTTAAAAACGAGGGCGGCGTGCCCCCGGAGAAGTCACGTCACCGAGCCGAACAGGAGTGGATGGAGACCATACCATAACGCCAGATTTGTAAAGGTTCATAGGTTACTGCCTCCCCCAGATCGCGGCTGCACCCTCTGTTGTCTACACTTCCTTTGTCCTGTTTGACTGGTTCTAAGTCAATTATAAAATAAAACTGTCTCAGGACAATTGTGTGACCCATTGACCCGAGAACTGGATGAATCCATTGGATCATCGATTCAACAAAACATAATCAAGTCTGCACCATCCTGTAGATGTGTCAGCTTCTTGTCTATACTGCTGATCTTCACACCTCACAGCTCCATAAGATTGAGATCTGGTGACGGTGGAGGCCAACTGAGTACAAATCATTCCCAGAAACTCCTTTGATGATGCCAATAGCTTGTGATATGGTATATTCCTCTGCTGCTCCATCCGTATCTGATGTGCACTGAGTTACTGCAGTGGTGTTGGCTGAGAAGAAATTTGCACAAACAGTCGAACCCAATAAACCGGCTGGTGAGTTTATTTCAAACATGTAGGAGAATGCATACACACTGCAGCATAATGCACTAAACCTCCACTGTAAAATTTCACTGCACTGATACTATTTTTCTCACACCAAATATGAGATGAAACAAGTAAATCCAGACCTTCAGATGTTATGAGAGGTAACAAATTTAGACATTTACTTTGTCTTCATTCGATGTTGTTTGGGTTTTATCTCTCCAGTACCATCATGAATGCCTCAATCATGGTTTTATAACTTCCGCTGCAGCTGAGACAGAACAACAACTCATGGGGACATACGGTTAGTTTATTTGAACAGGATGCAGGCTGACATTTGTTAGTAAAAATGAAGAAATGTTGTTGCAAAGGAGAATAAACAGAGCTACTTCTAGATCAAATATATATTTACTGCATCAAAGTGACCAGTTTGGGGTTCAAATAAAAAAAAACTATTTACATCAGAAAGTGACCAGTTTGGGGTTCAAATTAAAAAAAACAAAAACAAAAAAATCTGATTTTCAGGGTAGTTATGTTGACTTTGCACACTCAGCCACATCCAACTTCCTGCCACTGCTGCACATTTTCGCCAGATTCTGTGAAGAACAGAAAGCAGATTAGCAGCGAACCAAATACTGGTTGCCTCAAACATTTGTTCCACAGAGTGAATCTCACATTGGCAGCTCGGACGATGCTGTTGGGCGATTGGAGCGCTGCCAGATCTGTTAGAATTTTCTTCAGATCACTGTTGCTTGGACATTCTGGAACAACTGAACAATTGAGAGTCTCAGCAAAGACACAGCACTGGATGGGAGAGGGTGTGTGTGTGTGCGTGTGTGTCTTCACATGTACCTGGTTCAGGTGATGCTTGTGGCTTCAGCTGCAGGTACGAATGATCCAGCAGCTCAGCAATAGAGATTCGCTCTCGAGGGTTTCGTACCAGGCACCTCTGTCAAACAACACAATCATTTGTGGATCTCTTGGTGTTTTACATCACTTCAGCAGCAGTGTGCAGCAGCTAGCAAACAAACTTTTGTCTTCCCATTTTCCTTAATGATGGATGCTCTGGCCTATGCATTGGACGAAAGGAGATTGAGCATCATTTCTCACCTTCAACACGTCTAACAAGTCCTTCTCTGAGATGTCAGGAAATTCGATCTTGTGAGAGGGATCAACGATGGCGTGCAGCTTTGTAATCTGGTTGGTGATGCTTTGAAATGGAGTCTTTCCGTAGGTCATGTAGTACAGGATGCACCCAAGCGACCACACATCACCTTTGGGACTGATCTTTTTTTTTTTTTAAAAGAGAACATTACAATAATGTAATCAAACTACAATAACAAGAGACAAGTGTTGAATAAACCAATTACCTTTGAGCGTGCCTTTCCCTGCTGTGATGACGTGTCTTTGATGGCCTCAGGGGGCATATAGTTCAAGGTTCCTACCTGTGTTCAACACCATGGGACAGTTAAGAGACATTCCACCCCCCCCCCTTTTTATTTTATAAGCTTTTTTTTAATGTCTTTTGTTTAATTAAATGTAATTTCTTTTTCAATTGAATTTAATTATTTTATCATAAAATAAAATACAAATTAATTTACACCTGACTGATCTGCTTCAACCTGCCCTCTCACGTACTTTATACTCCTCGGTCACATTTGGCGTGTAACTTCTATACTGCGTGTTGTTTTTACTCCTGGATGCTTGTAACTGACTGACATTCAGCTATAACTCCTAGAGGTGAGTCCAGTTGTGGATTCACTCCATTGTGAATTTCTCTGAAAATAAAATAAAGTATCTATTAATTAATTTGCTCTTTTTGTTGTCCTTCATTTCCTGAGGGAAAGCCATCTCTTTGACTAATACAGGAGCTAATGTTGTTATGTAATGTTATTCATCAGCTAGTCACTAACTTCGGTAGCGTATGGAGGAATTGTCATGTATTCTTCACACTGTGGGATTGATGGAGGACAACAATGCTTTTAGAAGCATTTTAGGTCCATTCTCAGCATTTGAAGCACAGCTATAATAAACAGCTGACTTGTCATCGGCAAACATTACCTGTGAATCCTTCATGATGCTCGTGACGTCGGGTTGGATTCGGTTCGCAATGCCAAAGTCGATCAACTTCAGCGACGCATTCACAATGACAAAATTTGCTGGTTTCAAGTCGCTGTGGACAATTCCTGCAATACACATTGTCAATGTGCAGCGGTTAGGAGAAAACATTTACAAACAATCGTCAGCCAATCAAAGAAGGAGCACAAGACAGAAAGACAACCGTGTTTGTGGATGGTCTGCACTGCCTCCAGCATGTTCTTCCAGTAGAACTTCCTCTCCAGTGGATTCACAGTCTTTCTGTTTCGCAGCCACGTATTCAGGTCTAAATTTCCACACTCCAACAGCATATAGATGTAACTGCTGGTAATTTCACTGCACACACAAACACAGACAAATGTTAGAAATGAACCAGTTAGCACACATCAAAACCAAGTGGCTCCTGCGTGCACTTACTAGTCATAGAGCTTTATAATCTGATCGCTGTACTGTTGCAGGTGGTTCAGATGTTCTATCTCATTTTTGTAACTCTCTATCGTCTGAGCGTCAGCTTCCTCCAGGTCGACGTACTTCACAGCAAACAGCTGCTTCTTGTGATCGAGGACCTGGTACACCTGAAAACATCCAGCTACCATCAATCAAAGAAACACAGCAGCTAGTTGGAGCTTTGACACGATCGACGCCATTTGCACGAGAGCGAAGCCGTAATTGGTTACCTTGCTGGATCCCCCGCGGCCAATAATCTTGAGGATGAAGAACTGCTTTCCATTAATAGTGATGGACTCATTGGACAGCATGTTAAAGGAAGCCTGATGAGACTGAAATTACACAGGGTTTCAGTTTTTGAACTGTTGGTGTGTCTGTTGTGTATGTACAGATATACTGGAGCAATCTTTTTTTTTTTTAACTGGAGCAATCTGATTGGTCGACAAAGGAATCAACCAACGTTTTTTATAAACTGGTGATAGTGATACAACGACCTTTGTTTATTGCTCTTCTCATGCTCATTTAAGATGGCTGATGTGAAATACACCGTTTGAGTCCAGGAGTTTGAGTGTTTTGTGGCCGGTGAGGATGTTTACAAAGAGCTGGACACAGTTTGGTCTCCGCGACCGTGTCCTGCTCTGTCGCTCTTCTTTGTCTGAGACAAAAATCCACAAACTGATCAGCAAGTTCACCATCTCACGTGAAGATGTGTCACGTATAAAACACAGTCTCAGCAGTTTTGTGCAGCTGTTGCTGTCACGTCCCCACTCACATCGAGGAGGAACTGTAGTGGAAAACGGCACTATTCAGAGCGTTGCGGTTGTGACCGTTATAATTTTTTTTTTCTTGCATGTTTGCCAGTAAAAAGTAGAGAAACAAACTCCTGCTGCACCTGAGGAGTCTGGACACACAGTGGTTGGTTTAGTGGTGTGAATGGTTGGCGGACTGGACCAGCTGCTGCTGCTGCTGCTACAGGGCCTCTCTTTACCACAGGGGTGATGAAGCTGAGGCGAAGAGAGGGGCAGAAATGAAAATATTACAGAAATAAAGCATGTATGCAAATATTCAACGGTGCTCAGTACACAATCACTGCATCTGGTGTTACCTGCTAGCAGAGGGGGTTTTGTAGTTGTTTGGAGTCTGGCAGATGGTCTGCGGGTTGAGTCTGGACTGCAGAGTGAGAGATGGAGTAGGAAGTGACTCCAGCACATGAGGAACAGGTCTGGGATCAGGTGGTGTGGTACGTTTATCCTGGGAGAAACATTAAAGCACGATGACGATGACAGAAACAAGAAGGAATTAACTGGAGAGCAGATAGATGTTGGTTATCCAACTAGTAAACTGGTGTCGATAACAGACCACTTCATGCGATAGTCTTTTTTCAACATTTTTCATTTTCTACTTCGACAGACATTCATTCATGTTCAATTAGGTTCAAATTTTATTTCATTTACTGAATAATTTTTGCAGCAAGGGTTTTAAATGTCAATGTGCATTAAAATGTGCATTAAAGGGTTAAAGTGCTGCACAGTGATGCCAAGTGATGTCACACACTCATCATTCTTATATTTCCATTTGTAATAAATGTCACCGATACAGAACCAACCAAATGTGTAAATCATACATGTGCTTTATTTGACGAAAAGCGGGCATAGTAATGAACGTCAGACCTCTGGAGAAATGTGCTTGATCACAGTCGGAATCTTCCAATCGGATGCGTTCTCCCTGCTGGCAGGATGAGTTTGTTCCACTGATCGTCTCACAGAGACACGAGCAGGAAGCTGCACGTCCTCCTTTCTCACACCAGCGACGGAACTGCTTTGACAATCTAACAGGGACAATGGAGGAAACAGGTCTGTTCAAGCACTTTGACGTCGCAGGAGGTCAGGTGAGGTGATGAGAGGCTCTACCTGCAGGGGGCGGCTCCTTATTGGGGGGCAAAAGCTGCTTTTCTCCAGCTTTGAGATTGCGTATAGCCGTCTCCACGAGCCCTGCTGGTGTGGGGTTTAACATCTGGGCTTTGTGCAAGATGGAAGTGGCTTTCATCACGTTACCTTAGAGAGCAGAAAGAAAGCAGATTAGATGGACAAAAAAATAAAAATGAAAACTGTTTGTGGAAACAGTGGAATTCCTAGGCAAGGATTTTGTTTTTTACAATTTGTAACATTTGCAGGACACCTTGTTGGAGGAGGTTGTCATGGCAACACACAGAATGGAATGCAATACAAGCAATTGTCCAGTGCAGTGAAATCAGGTTTGCAGATAGTCCAACGACGTCGGTGTGTTAGTGGCAAGGTGAAAACAAAAAGTGTACATAAATGCGTCATTCTACCTTGTGAGACTTCGAACTGAGCATGAGCTATGTGAACAAAGGCAAAGCCTTTGCAGTTGGATCGGGCGACTATGAAGTGATCCTGGGCATCTTCTGGATCTTCAATCCTTCAAACACACAACAGAGAGAAACAGATGAAATTACTTAACACTGAGTTCATGTTGAATGGAATTATTTCACCTTTTTTGACAAAAAAAAAAAAAAATCATCTTCACTTTTACATCTTCTGCTGTGGTGTATGATCAAAACCAACCTGCTTTCCAGCCCTTTGGCACAAGTACCACTGAAATTACACATGAAGCAGCACTTTTTCTCACCAAGAGATGACATCATAATGGTTGGTTTCATCTGATGAACAGAAAATAAACTGGTGTCTTCTTTTGCCTGACACTCACCCCCTCAGCTCTGCATATCTGACCAGCATTCGTGCGTAGGTGGAGTTCTTGCTGTACTGTCTCATTGGCAGCCTGGAGAAGATTTTAGAATAACAGTGCTTGAGCTTGTTGAGATGGATGAGGTCTGTCTGAGGGTTGCCTCTCTTCTCCAGGTTCATCAGGTACGTCCAGCACGACTCGGGCGAATTTGAACTGATGACCTGGTCAAAATTGTAAGATACATCTGCAAAGGGAACACCAAAAGCTTGTCAGCACGGATGAATTCCTGAGGCAAATTCCTTGACGTTCACAATAACTGAGGCGTAGGGTCCATGTCGACAGCGTAGCTACAACTACATGTTGTGGTGATGGGAACAGCCACAGACAACTGTGATTGGACTATTTGTGTCACATGACTTTCCCAGCTCTTGGAGCGTTACTTCTGTTACAGTGTGTACCATTCGCAGTCTCAAGTCATTTTCTGAGCCTTCAGTTGGAAGTTGCTAAGTGGAATGCTCTCCCAATGTCGTATATATCTTTAACTTCAGTCAGGGAACCTGAGTTCAGTATTATCTGTCACTATAAACTGTTTCTACTGTTTTTTATCACTTTCAAGGACTCTTACACACATAACGGTTGTGGAATGTTATGTTGTAGCTGGACGTGGAGTACCAGACAATGTGGTTGGACCAAATCCAAACAAGAACTGACATTTCTCAGAAATTACGTCACCGTGATTCGACATAACCATAGCAACTAGTCAGTCAGGTAAGAAATGCTGGCGATATGACCTATGACCTGTGAGGAACACATGCCAGCGTGTTCAGACATATGAACACCATCCTGGCTGAGTTGCGGTGCAGCACATTCTCCCAGTGTCGTACCGTCCGTCCTGGAGGTGTCCTTTGAGTCATGTGCGTTGAGAAGTGTTGTGGTGGAGTCCACAGTGGTCTGGTCGTCCCACAGGGAGCACTGTGGACTAACAGATGGTGGCTGCAACCACAGCAAAGTAAAGAAGAGCTCGTTCAACACCTGTTCGGCCAGTGGGTCTCCTTAGCTGAGCAGAACAACGAATAACAAGAATGCAATACACGAACCTGCACACTGACGATATCTTTATCAACAGCGGGTTTCTTTGAGGACGACAACCCAAACACTGAGCTCATACTGGAACCAGATGTTTGCCTACAACACAGTGAAATGTAAATCGTTTGATTGGTCTAACGGGAGAAAAGAAAATCATCTTTTCAGTCTAGATCTTATATACAGTAGCTGCTGGAAACATTTTCATAACTTTACATAAAAGCAATAATAGCCCATAATTATCACCAACATATAAGTGTAAAGTGAGTAGTCTCTGTGTGACAGAGCTACCTGGACAGACTGGTGGGTGCTGATGCATCTCCTCTGTGTGAGGACCTCTCATCTTCATTATCCTTTTCTGGGATGGAGAACGGAATGATGGGAACTCTCATCGGCTAGAAAACAATGTGAACAATGCACATTAAGTAGATGAAGGCTGTTTCTTTTAGGTTTCATGAACTCTTTAAGGAGTGTGCGAACACAAGTGGGAAACAGTGATCGCTCACCAGACCAACTGCTCTCTTTCGCTGAGATGCGGATCTCCAGCTCGGCAGCTGGTCGTCCGATGAGCTGCAGGAGCCTTCAGTCCTGAAAGATAAAGTAAGGTCAGATTTAGTAACTAAGCCAAAAGTGGTTTACTGCTATGTGCTGTTTTTTTTTTGTTTTTTTAATATTATAAATGGTGGATATTTGAAAATCTCCTGACCCATCTGATATCCTGCTTCCTTTTTGGAAGTCTGAGCCTTTTCTGACAGAATCCTGCAGAGTGCTGTTGGACAACACTGTTGGAAAGAACACAACGGAGAGTATGGAAATCAAAGTCTATTTGAATACAGAACAGATAGAGTCAGAATCGTGATGGATAATGTGACCTTTAACAGTGACCTTACAAACTAAGATAGAGAGCCCAAACAAATCCTCACATGGTGCATTTTCCTTGTCCTCTATGCAGACAGGTTGTGATTTCCCTGCCTGCATCTTCTGCAAGGCGGCCTCCAGCACTTCCTTTGGTTTGGCACCCAGCTCAAGAGCATTGTGCAATATATAAATGGCTCTCTTTGTATTTCCTGGTAATGTGACATGGCAGCCAATTAACAGCCGATTATCAGACAATTATCAGATGACATGAATGTAAAGAAAATGGGTCAGACACCTCCTTACCTCGAGAATGCTCAAACTGTGCCTGCGCAGTGTGGACAAATGCAAAGTTCTGGCTGTGCGATTGTGCAACATTGAAGTTTGCTTCTGCCTCATTGACATCTTGAATTCTAAGACACAAAGTAAAGTCTGAGTCAAAGTAAAGACCGCAGTACGAAGAAACTTTTTATGTACAAGTGATAAGATAAAGCAGGGGTGTCAAACTCATTTTAGTTCAGGGGTGTCAAACAGGGCCCACAATCAGCCCTATTTAATTTCCAGTGGGCTGGACCAGTTAAGACAAACTATAATAAGCATAAACAACAACAACTCAAAAATTTTACCTTTGTTTTAGCACAAATAAGTACAAGTACTTATGTTTAAAATTAATGAACCATCCTTTTACAATACATATGAACAACCTAGATCTTTTTTTAAAATGCAATTTCATCAATATTCTGCCTCAGTTTGTCATGAACACACTTGTATTGCAACTTACAGTCGATTTACATATGTTTTAAATGGTACTCACACTTTCAGCTCTGCAAATCTGACCAACATCCTGGCGTAGCTCTCATTCTGACAGTGTTTTCCCAGTGGCATGTTGGAGAACACCTTGGTGTAGAAGTCAAGGAGTTTGGTGAGGTGTTTACGGTCCAGGTGAGGGTCTCCTTTCTTTTCCAGGTTTGTCAAATACGACAGACACTCATCAGGTGAGTTTGAGCTGATGATCTGGTTAATGTTGTCTGTGTCATCTGTAAAAAGTGCAAGGGTTATGATGACTTGTTGGTAAGTTACAGTATCACAGACCTCACCAAGGACCTACAAGAAAACCACAGTGAGAAGCACAATACCTTCATTGAGATCCTTCCTAATTTTATTAAGCTTTTGGTAAAGAAAGGCGAGTTGCTGCTTTCGGTCTGTGTGCTCCTCTTCTTCCATCTGAAATTGGGCATTATGAAAAAAATACATGTACATACAGGTATTAATTGTACTGTAGACAATATTTCTGGAAGGCTGAATAAGATTTTAAAAGAGTAAGTAGTCAGGATGTGGAGGCGCAGGTTAAAGCTGCTAGCTAACTTTAGACGTCACTGAGTTATGGTTCGTCTCTTCTTTGAGTATTGTGCGTAGTCACACATTTCTAGATTGAAGCAGACTGCAATTAATGCTGCTAAACATTCTTACGTTGCAGATTACGTTTATACAAGAAAGGCTAACACAGACAGTTGCATCAGAACATAAACGTGTATATTACTACTCCGTGTTTACAGTCTGAGGTGTGCAGCTAACGTTAGCTCGCTAGCGACTCTCCAGCAAAGTTCGTCATTTTTAATTTGGAATTGAGTAATTAACGTCTACAGAACACATGACACAAATTAAGTCAAACCGGTCTAATTTTCATTGTATCTCACCGTATTTACACTGTCGATAATCCCCCTGTAACAGATGAGCTGCGGTGAAAAGGCTCGACTTTTCAAATGCGCGACTTCCGCTCAAGCAGCGAGAGGATTGGGTAGATTCCGTTGACGACAGGCCACGCTACGTTCACTTATCCACTTGTTTATACAGTTTTCATTATACCTACATTATAATATAAACCAGGTAATACACTGCAATAATTGAATTATACGTTTTCACGCAGCTTATGTTGGAGATTTTTTTTACTGGGGAATGAGTCACATTTTGATTTAATTACCATCAAATGTGATAAAAGCAATCCCAAGTCTGTGTATGGACATACTATTTTCGTGATACAGCGATGATTTGCGTACATAAATGCACTAAATGAGGTCAGAAAATTTGGAAATCACATGTCGCCACCGCGAGCCCCCCAAGCCTTTCAGCGCCGACAATTGCTTTGCACCTGAATGCACCACGCGCGTACTCTACTTCCCCTTTCCTGCTCCTCCCAGCTCAAAGATGGCAGCCATGGGACAGAGATGAGCTACGCCGAATCTTCATGAGCGATGTCATGGAATAGCTGTGGACTGTGCAGTTGTTTCTATCATGGTTATGACTTGACACTGTCAGACGTCCTTAACATTAATGCGTCGTCTTACTTAGACAATTGAAAAATTGAGAAGGGCCATGTTTCTCTCTTGGCTAAGCTAGCAAAAATCGGTTAGCAAATAAATGAACTTGTGCGTTCTGCCGCACAAGATATCTGCTTTGCTCACGGCACACGGTCTCCAGTAAGGTGAATGTCTATTTGCTTGGCAGCTGAAATGTGCGAAAAGCTAATTTGTTGACTAAAATGTGATAAATTGTGATAAACTGTAACCAGTTGTGTTTTTGTGTTACGTATGTGTTTTATTCTGTATACACGAGTCGCCAGTTATGTTTATATAAATATATGTTTCTATATGTCTGCAGTATTCATTGTTGTAAATAGTGATATTAATATGACTAATCCTTATTGATCCCTAAGGGATACCCAGTGAACACATTTCTATTAATTGGCTACCTTCAGGCCTATTACTGCTCCTGGATGTTGGTGTGCAAGAGACAATACAATAACAAGCCAACGTTAGCCAATGTATCTTGTGTTTGTAAATCAAAGTGCTTAAATGATCTCTTTTCTGTGCTGCCACCTCAGTTTTCATCATGGCCATCACCCAGTTCCGTCTTTTCAAGATATGCACATGTTTAGCCAGTTTGCTTTCTTTCTTCAGAAGGTTGCTGTGCAGGTAAGCACAAACAAAAACGTACGTTCTCGTTAAGTACAAAAACTGTAATGTGAAACACACCACCACACATATGAAGACATGTCACACACAAATTACACCAAAGCTTGTACGTTTAATGAATACATGTCTTTTCCCGCTTGCTCCGGTTACGGGTCGCAGTTGTGCTGGAGCTGATCCCAGCTGGCAACGGGTGAATGTCAGGGTACAACCTGGATGAGACACTAACTTATCACAAAGCCACAGGAAGAACGAACAACCATTAATCTTAGCGTGCTTTTGGAGGCTTTTTGGCGGAAGCCAGAGTACCCAGGGAAAACCCACGCAGACACAGGGAGAGCATATGAATACATGTGCTGTTTAAAATTAATTTAAAACCATACTCACTATGGCGATGTGACTGTAGTTCATTTGGTTGCTGCCGTTTCCAACCACTTACAAACCGGTTTTCCCTCTTTATCTTCATGTATTATATGACAGGAGTGGAAGGGGCCGGAAGCTGAGCGGTGATCAAATAACTCTGCCAACAACAGTGGATTTTTCATCATCTGTTCCGAAGCAGGTCAGTATTGCATCATGTGCTGCTGTGTCAAAGACAATCACTCGATAGACAAGCATGCTGGCTAACACTCAGCTCATCTTACAAAACTAATGCTTAAATGTGTGAAGTAGATATCATTCTTGTATTGGGGTTCACTGTATGCAGCCTGATATTGAAGAATGGAGTTCCTGGGATGAAGACGCTCCTACAAGTATTAAAATTGAAGGTGGCAATGGAAACGTTCCCCCTCCAGCTGATGAGGATGATGAAGAGCCTGACTACTTCAAAGACATGACGCCAACCATCAGGAAAACACAGAAGGTGGGTCCTCAGACAACCTGCTGCTTGTCCTTGTTTTTAACTCTGAATACCTTTGGAGTATCGTTGGTTGACTGACAGATAGCTCACATATCTTTTGCGCCTTTTGATGAAGGGAAAGTCTGAAAAGTGAAGTGCTTGGCGTTTATTGTTCTCTCGTTCCCACATTGCAGATCGTGCTAAAGAAGCGAGAGCCTTTGAACTACCTAGTACCTGATGGCTCAGCGGGTTTCTCCAGCAGACTGGCAGCCTCTCAGGATATGATGACCTTCAGTGCACCCTCGGTGAGTTTCAAACCCTCTGAAGCTCTTAGATAGTTCACAAATAGATATTATATTATATCAATATATATATAATAGATATTGAATTTTGAGGACTGTTTGATTATCAAGAAACGTGTGCAAATTCAAGACCATGTTTTTAATCCTTTTTTTAAATGTGGATCAAATCTGATCAGATATTAAACACTTAAAAAAGAAAGGAAATGTTTCCTTTACTTATCCAAACCATTTTTTTGTTTATTGTTCTTGTATTTGTGTGGAATAATAATAGTTTGTCTGAGGCCAGGTTTGTGCCACGTGATTTTTCGCTGTATTTTTTATGCGTCATGAGTTTTTGCAACTTGCTGATGAAAACCTGTGATAAGAAGTCAGTGTTTGCTCAGCACTGGAGAAATGTACATGCACTGCTTTATCTGTCACCTTAGAGGGCACCAGCAGTGACTCTGGCTTTTTATTCATAGAATGAATAATACTGATGAACGTTTTAGTTCAGACCTGGCTTTTTATAAGGAGGGTGACACCCGCAGGGCTCGACGGGGCGTCCTGCTGCACAGGTGCTTCAGGTGCTTCAGGAACCACATGGAATGCAGCTGGAATGCTCTCAGATGGACTGTGTCTGTGCACTGTGCTTTCCACCTTTAGAAGGTTCCGTCACATCTGTTTCTCTCCTCGTGTCTATCAGCCTCTCAAGTAAAGGGCTTGAATATCATCTAAATACACTGACAATTGGCTTCATGTGAAATTGGAAACACACCAACGTGCAAGTGTGTTTCATTTCTTTCGTCCTTCAGGGTGTTTCTGCTTTGGAAGCTTGAAGTTTCCACATCATTGATGCAGCTGTAGATCACTGGCACATCGATTGACTCTGACTTTCTCAGAAAGGTGCAGGTTTAACTCCCGGAATTTACTTTTTTTTTTTTTACCCCACCCCCACAGTTGAATGTAAAACTGCCCTCTGTTTACCTCATCCTGCACAGTGCAGCTAAAACATTCAACTAATATAACAATGAAAACCTTTTTTCATAGGAAAGGGACTTTAATGAAATTATTAATAGAATAACACATTCTAACTGACATTCAGACATGGCATAATTACTATGCAGGGAACCAGAATCAGACTTTTCCTGTCTCTGACTGGTGGTCTGTGACAGGGGAACCTATGGATGAATCAGCAGTTCATCTCGATTAAAAACATTATCTTTTATTTGTATCATTTCTTCAGACTGAGCTCGGTGAAATGGACACCTGGCAAGAGGACACAAATGCCTGGGAGGAAGAGTCTGATGCTGCCTGGGAGGCAGAGGAGGTGCTCAGGTAATATGTCTGGAATGTTCCTTCAGCCTGACACACAGAATTCTTAAAAAATGTTTAATCTCTTGAAAAGAGAAATGAGCGATTTAACTGTTTTTACAGTGTGAGATGATCAGCACACACACTAACATCACCTCCTGCACAGTCACTTGCAACTGTAGAATAAACAATCTTGGCGGACATGTTTGACTGAGTGGAACTGAAAAGTTCGTCACCACAGGATGTGTGATGGTGTTTTACCTGTTTGATTTCAATCCAGTCAGCCACAATCACCTTCCAACCAGGTCTGAGTGGTTTAAAGCTTAATACTCCTCAAACCACACAATGTCTGCCTGAATGACCATCAGATAATCATTTTTTTTGCTGACTTTGGTCAAAAGGAAGGAATCTTCTGGTGTGTTTGTGTGTATGTGTGTGTGTTTTCACTTGTTGACCAGCAGGTGGCAGTACCACACTGGAGACTGCTCCCGTTTTGTCACTGCACAGTTAACCAACCCGTTTGCCTTTGTTACTAGACAACAGAAGCTGGCCGAGAGAGAAAAGCGGTCCATGGAGCAGCAGAGGAAGAAGATGGAGAAAGAGGCGCAGAGGATGATGAAGAAGGAGCAGAAGATGGCCGTGAAGCTTTCATAACATTTTAAGAAATGCTCAGTGTTGAGCTAGAGGGAAAGACACTGAACCAGTCATGAGTCGATCTTTGAATCATCAAACCAAACCGGGATTATCAAACCACCCTCCTCCTCCACACTGTTTCCACCAGCAGACACTTCAGTCTCCAGCTCCAACGCCACCTGCAAGCAGATTATAACCCTGGTGTTCTCTCTTCTCCTAATTCAAGTTCATGTAGTGTTTCTATAGCCCAGATCATGAGGCGTCCATCTTTCAACAGCAGCGGTTAGATTGTGGTTCCATCTGTTCCGTAGCACAGGACCGTGTTCTGTGTTCTGTGTTCTGATTCACTTTTACATTTGTAAATAAACTGGGTACTTGTACTACCTTTGGAAACTCATACAGGGAGTACAACTCCTTTTCTTTGTCTGACGTATAACTCAAGGACAAAGGAGTGTAATTCATTTTAAGCATTGCTGTTTACCAGTGACATCCCTGTGCTTGATTGTTGTTTTTTTATTTATGTCTTTCATTGTCTGATGATTTTTGTTTTTTGTTTCCTACTGACTGTTGCTCAGTATTTCAGTACATCTCTCCTCCGGCTGTTCAGCCTCTGTTACTCTGGAACTCAGCATTAAAAGTAATTGTGGAGAAGGAGGCCGTCAGGCTGCCGTTGAAGGCGAGCTGTGAGTTCCTATGGTAACCTCATGGCCACTGGTTCATGCTTCTCCTGTGTCACATTTTCATATGGGAGGAAAAGGCGCAGCAGTTACTGAATGGGGGATTTTTGTTTTTCGGGGACAGGGAATGTTTAATGTTTCTGCTGCACAGATGTGACCTTCATTCGGCACCGATCACTGTCACAGCTGTTGGATTCTGGCCAGTAACAAAAAGATAACATACTACTTCCTCTCTCAACTGAAAATAGCCATTGTGGAAGTCAATCATTGTTTTCAAGCCTCCGTTTTGTTTTTGTTTTTCTGTTACTGTCCTACATTTAGGTCAGCCTTGGAAAAATGTCAGTCAGGTATGCTGTCGTCATGGCAACGGTGGCAGGCAAAGATGACATGTACAGTGTGTTTGTGGCTCAGAGGGAGAAAAGGGAAGAAACTGCTTATTGCTGAATCACGTGTTCTCTCAAATGATTCGTTTGCAATTCTGTATAAAACAGTGTGTGATCAGGTTTGAAAGTGCTACTAAAAGCAGGTGATCACAGACATACGCTGCATGTTCCTGCTTCAGTTTATTTTTTCACCTAGAACATTTAATTCACCCCAAATGGAACAGAGGTCTCATGTTCCCATGCTGTCTCAGTCCCACACAGGCTTTTAATAAAATGATCTGATTCCTACTGATGGGGTGTGAATGTTTGGTTGAAATGTTGATTTAATGACCTATCTGCTACTTTCAAACACAGATTAAGGCTTTTAAAGCACAACTATCAGTATACCATGAAATGTGCAGAGACTCTGAAGGAGCTTTTTAGACCTGGATGATATTACACTGGGTGATGGTTGCCATGGCGATGACAATAGACAGCTCCTAACAGGAATGAAGTGGCTCACTGTGAAGTCGTACCAGGCACCGCTGAGCTTCGAGGTCAGTGCTGGGACCAGTACGCTGCTATGATAGATAGATACTGTAGATAGATAAATAACTTTCAAATACAAACATACAAAGCAACATTACAAAGCAACACAATAAAACAGACCGCAGGATACAGACGGAAAGTGAAGCAAAAACGTCTTGGTATTTTACTGATGGTCAACATTATGCTGTTACAACAGGAAGGTCAAGGGTCAAAGTTGCACTGGAACTGGAATTAGATTCAGTGGTTTCAAACAGGCAGGTGAGGCTACGTCCGGATTGAAATATTTGAACATAGAGCTATGAAGTTAAATCTTTCGTCTGACCTTCTGAGACAAACGTTTGGTGTCTGACCCCCCATGTTGACGTCAGCGCCGGCTCTCTGAAGACACCGGCAGACGCTTGGGGGACACTGACCTACTTTCACCAAAAAAAAAAAAAAAAGGGAAAAAAAAGGCCAACGCACGTCCTCAGTGCTGACGAAAAGCCGCCGCTCTTCCGTATGAGTTGACAACCATATTCCATTAAGGATGTAGATCATCAGCCAGCCTGCAAAGATGCAGCTTTACCAACACTTTAATCCAGAACTGTGAGCAGATTAAAGCATCCGATGAGTCACTGGTGATGCTCCATGAAGCGAGAGGTTATGTAGTTATGCAACCTGAGATGGGTCGCTGTATTACACATGAAATCACACAGAAGTGTCCAGCGTGTGGATGTTACATCATGATTTAAGAAATCAGAGGTGGGCAGACCGGGCGACAGCCGCAGTGACCCAGTTTCTACTGTTATACGGCGACTCACAGCCTCAGTGGCACTAACCCTCTTTACGTTAACGTCTCCAACTCCAGGGAGAAAGAAGCATTTATGTAAGAGGAGCTGCCACTGGGAAACTGGTCGACTGCACTTCGGTGCTTATTTCCCCATTTTATTTATTTATTGAGAACATCTAGCACAAAATTCGGTTGCACACAACTTGTGTAAGATGTGATGTAACCCAGCCGGTTTGAAAACGAAAATAAACAGGAGACCAGACAGTTCGGCCAATATGATCATGCTTTAATAAAGATACAAGGACGTCTGATGTAAACCAGCAGTATTGCACATAGCTCAGGCACATAAACGTGTTTGAAGCATCGAACCTACTTCTATGAACAATACACAGGCTGTGCTGAATAAAGCTCTAATCCCAGTGAGGAAAAAAAATACAGTATATACACAAACACTTCTTCACAAAACATGACAGTGAATTCACATTGAAGCTTTGGCTGAAGGTTTCTTTTTGAACAATAGGTCAAAAATAGACATACAATCTTTCACCTCAAAAAGAAAACAAAACACCTACTTTAGATTTTTAACACAAAGACAAGGTGGAACAGAAGAGGACAATGAAAACACAACCATCTACCCAGATGATCAGTTTATAGACAATAATAAATAACCCTGTAGTAATTAATCCCTTTCATGTCACCGTCTTTGCTGTAACCCATGGCAACAGTGCAGTGTAACAGTGCTGGAACCAACGATGGTCATTTACGTGTTTAACAAAAATACCTTTCAGAAACACGGAAAAAATGCTTAAGTGCTTTTAGTTGAAGGTTAGACGTGTGCATGCGGGTTGAAAAGCCTTCATGGCTTCGGAGCGGCGTGTCGGAGGGAGTGCAGTCCCATGATGCAACAGCCCCTGATGAGAGCAGCTATGTTGTACACCGGAGCGCTTCCATCCACGCCATGCCGGGAGTACAGCCAGGCTACCGTTGGTAAGACAGGCGCTGCTACCGCTACCAGATCCACCAGGAAGCTGTTGCTCCAGTACTGCTTGCCGACCACGCCCAGTCCCGGCGATAGAGAACCTTCTCTCGCAGTCACGTCAAAGTCCAGCTCCGTCATGAAACGGCTCTCTGTGGGTTCGGAGCAGCTCACGCCAGAATCCGTGGAGGTGAGCGGGCTCTTGGGTGGAGCGGTGCTGAGCGGGCTGAGTCCACCCGTCAGCTCAGGTGGGTGTGCAGCGCTGAGGCTGAGAAGAGCGCTGGACCCTGACGGTGCCAGATCTCCAGCCGTCAGCTCGTTGAACTTGAGCAGCTGAAGGAGCAGAACCTGCAGATCTGAAGACGTGGGAATCACGTCCGTCTGGACTTCTTTATGATCCGTGCTCGCCGGTGAAGCCGCGGTCGAGACCGACGCCGTTTCTGATGGAGCGGACAGTGTTGACACTCCAGGTCCAGACTCAGGCCTCACGTTGCTGCTTGAGTCCTGACTGAAATCCACCACCGTGGACATCAAGACCTGCTCCAGAATATCAGCTCTGTTGGCCATCTCGTCGTTGACCAGCAGCCCGCTGTCGGCCATCGCCTCGGCCCCTTGATCTCCCAGCTCCATCCCGCCCTCGTCCTCGTCCGCCATCTTCTTCCCGCCGTCTGTGGGGCTGTCGCAGATGAAGTCCAACGTGTTTTCCTCTTGAAGGTTGGCGCCGCTCTGGGCAAGTTCCATACTCTGCAGCAGGGCCTCCAACTTCCTGTTTTGGATGTTTATGTCAATAAAGTACTTGTGTATTCCTTTATCCTTCTCCATCAGACTGCTCTTCATGGTCTCCACCACCTGGCGCAGCTGTTTGATTTCCTTGCGAGCCTCTTTGAGGGACAGCTGGGCTTCTACGCGGTGACACTCCTCCTCAATCCAGTCGTCCCTCATTCTGCTGAGCTGGCCCTTCAGCTCCTCGATCTCCGTCTCTCTGAGAAACAGATGGAAAGACTTTAAGAGACACTTTTGGTGGTCGCCCGAAACAAGCAACGAAACAAACTTCATTGAACAAACATGGTTTCAAATATTTTATTAAGCTCACACTTTAAAGAGGACTCCTTCATTCATTCATTCATTCATTCATGTGCTGTTAGCAACTCCAGCAGTGTTTTCCAGCTTATGTAACAGTTTCTCAGTGGATTCACACGTCAGATGATTTTAACAGTCGGGTGGAGCTGCAGTCATGTGGGCGTTATATCACAGCGACGGAATCACCATCATCACTCAGCTTTAAAACAAAAGCTGCTGGTGTGAATTACATAAGCTAACGTGCAGCTAAAAGTCTGTTGCACTTGTTGTCAGTGTTGTTCCCAGATGGAACGACTTCCTAACCAGAGAACCAAAGCTCTGAATCTAAGATGGTGGAACACTGTATCATAGAGCATTCCACAGAAATGACATCACCGCAAGGTACAAATGTGTACATCTGATACAACTGGATTGATTTCATTAGAAATGTACATATCTCTTCTGTGTATTTCATTCATCTTATTGTTTGAACCCTTCGACCTCCAAAGTCAGATTCCCACCTCACCTGTCATGAACTCTGTTCTCAGACTCCATCAGCTTGGTCTTCAGGTGTCTTATGGCCACCTCCTTCTGCTGCAGAGGGGTCAGGTACTGCTCAGGGTTGGGCGCTTTGATCCCATGGTTGTCCCCACACGAGTGGTAGCGGCCCAAGTTGGGTCTTCTGTCGGGGAGGGAAGATGCAGCGAGTTTAACCTTTTCCAACAAATTACCCACCAGGTCCTGAATAAGACGTTTGATTTAAAGGGTAAAATCCCTCCGCGTAGAAGATAATTGGTGGGACTGGCAGAGTGCTGCCGGGGCAGATGCTCTCTGAAGCCTGGAATTAGTCTGACACAGGATTACTGGCATGCAGACTGGAGACAGCAAATACAAAACGCTGCTCTAAATGCAGTCAGTCGAAAGGAAGTTAAGACTCTGAACTGGGGAGGGACTCTTTCCTGCTGAGGATGGGGGGGG
>CAAKHB010005784.1:18694-29357 GCA_901007665.1 Aeoliscus strigatus | reverse complement strand
AAACATTTAATGTTTGTCAGGTGTCAACTTTATGCTGATCAAATTATTCTGAACGATGTTTGTCAGCTGTCTGCGACACACACACACACACACACACACACACCTCATAGCAACTGCCTGTGAGCTCTCACACCCTCAGCACGTTGGCTCCTTTTATGTTTTAGACCAAATGTCCTCGCTGCAGCTTCATGATGCACTTCAGCAACTAAAATCCACTGAAAATAAGTTGTTTTTGTAAAACCTTTGTCACAAAACACAAAAATACGATAAAATCATACATGATAGATCGTCATAGATACATGACGTGTACTCTGACTGCAATTACCTTCAACCTTGAAGTGGCTGATGTTCAAAAGATTGTACCAAATGCATCAGAATCAGAAAAACGTTGTAAATATACTCATCAGTTAACATTGTGTAAAACTTTGATAGATTATTGATCGATTACAGGCTGAGATGAACCAGAGTCAGACTGACAGTTGATGTTCTGTATAAACACATGCACGTTCAACGTAGACGTTGCACATAATTGAAGAATAATGTTCTTGGAAATACTCACGAGTTCATTATCATTATTATAACTACCGCTGCTAATAATACTACTACTACTGTAATAATCAGTGCTGCTGAGTGGACACGTGAACTAAAACTGAACTGGAATCAGTTTGTTGTTTGACTGATTCCTTCTTTTAGCTCCACACTCTCTTAAGCTTCTTTAGCTTTAACAGGATCAACTTCCAGCTGTTGAACTGATGGAACAAAACGACCGGTTTGATATTTTATGTTGGAAAATCTCACGACTGAACGGAAAAAAAAACATTAAGAGACTACATGTTATCAGACACAAAGGAATTAAATGACAGTGGACATCAGTCTCTCACACACACACACACACACACACACACACACCGTCTGAACCTTTCTCTCTCTCTCTCTCTTTCCGCCTCAGGAGTCCAACAGATCCGGGGATCTGCCACCTGTGGGCGGACAAGCAGTCCAGCTCCTGCGTCCCTCAGGGGTACGAGAGCCACAGCTTTCTCAACCAGCACGGGAAGCTGCGCACCGTCCTCTCCATCACTTCCTGCCTGTGCCAAACCTGAACACCGCGCCCCCTACTGGGGAACACCTCCACAGTCTCTGCAGCCTGCTGGTCAACCGGCAAAACATCAGGACCGTTCGCCGCCGGAAAGTTTTATTGTATTATATGTAATATATGTAGAAATGAGAATTTTGTAAATAAATTTAATACTGTAACACGACTCGTCTCTGGATCACTGGGCTGGTTTCGGTCCAGAACACGTGAGACAAAGGTCAGATGTGGAGGAGGGTGGCGCAGAGCGGACGAGAGGGAACATGAAAGACTGCTCCTCTGTGCCAACGTGCGCGCACTCCGCGGCTCGTTCGCCTCATACGCACGTGTGAACCAACACGATTCTCACATTTCTGTTTCATCTACGCAGAGAACGTTTATGGTCTGTTTGCAAGGAGCCGTGTGCCCGCAATACTTTGATCTCCCGAGTCTTTTCTGCGCTGGGGGGCGGGGCGTTTCCATCCGTGCGTAATTGTGCGTAAAAGTTTGGCACGAATCGTGAAAACAAACATTAGGGTATAACCAGTGCGATTGTTTCCTATTGGAAACCCAAACTGCGTCTCCGGGTTTCCTCCAGGCATCCGGGTTTCCTCCAGGGGGGGGGGACGGCGGAGCGGAGCTGTGGTGATTATCCAGCTGTAAGCAGCGGTTATGTAAATGTGAGGAGGTGAAGCCAGCGACACCTCGGTCTTCATTCCAGTAATTGGTTTCCACCTAAGACACTGCGCCCATTATTCCAAATTAATGGATTCATTGAGGCGCAGCTGACCTCCCGTGGTCAACTTCCTCACCACACCGGCTCCGTTCTACGCATCAGTTGCACATTTCCTCCAACATTCCATAAATCCGAGCAGATTACAAACCCGTCTGGGGGTTTCTCAGTGTCCAAACGCTGGACAAAGTTTATTTGAGGCTTTTTGTTGTTGTTGTTGCCAGACGGAGACAATGGGCTCCGAATCGCATCTCCAATCGGGTTCACACCTTGTTAACGCCGCCATTAGTCTCCCTTTACATTGGCTGATGGGTGATTTACATTTGCGACCAAATAGCATCTTTACGGCTGTTTGCGCACAGACCGGGAGGGAACGGGGGTAGGAGATATAAAGTTCAGCTTCAGGCGGCTGCAGTCACTGCACCTCTGAGCCGCCGGCTGGCTGAGAGCTCCAGGACCCCAGGACACCACCACCACCACCTCCTCCAACTCCTCCTCCTCCTCCTCCAGCTCCGGAGATGCTGTCGCTCCTGCTCGTCGTCGCGTCCGTGTGCGCCGCCGCCGCTCGACCTTCTTCTCCCAATGAGCTGGAGAGCCCGTTCACGGCCGACGACGAGTCCCAGGAGGTCCGGTCCGCCGCCATCAAGCGGCTCCTGGAGGTGTTCGGGATGGAGGACCCCCCCGCGGTGCAGCGTCACCAGCAGCCGCCGCAGTACATGCTCGACCTGTACAACACGGTGGCGGATGTGGACGGAGTCACCAAGGACCCGGATCTGCTGGAGGGGAACACGGTCCGCAGCTTCTTTGACAAACGTAAGAATCCGACTGTGTCGTGGACTCCGTTACTATGGAGATGTGATCCCAGGTTCAGGAACTCTTCCGATGATTCCACGTACCGTGGCGAAGCGCATTCGTTTTCTGAATGCTCCCCACTGCGTCAAGTGTTGAGGTGTGTCAGTGTTTGACGCGACCACTGTCAAACTGCTTTGGAATCATTGGTCACACAACTGAACTCAAACATCCAATTCGATTGAAGATTTAACAGAATGATCCAGTTCAATAAACGCAGACACACACATGTGAATTTTGATGAATGAAGAGATTCAGTGTTAATTCCAAATCTTAATTCTAATTCTAGAACTTATGAGTTTATAGGATAGAATCATTGTTAGACAGTAACTAGTTAGTGATGTGTCATTTAATTACAAAATCACGTGTATTCCGCTCCATGGCCAGAGACAAATGTGTCAAACTACGTAGATGTTTTCTTTACAATTTCAACCATAAACCCTGGTGGTCATGTTTCAGTGATTCATTGACTGTTAGCTGACGTGTTTTAAAAGCCGTTTGACAGTTGTCAGAGTTGATGCTGCTGGAAACGTGTCAACATTTCAGAACGATCATTCAGTGTTTAGAAAACTAACTGAAGGTCTAATATGACGTTACATCACTGGAACAGGAGAACTTGGATCAGAACCAATAAGACAGGCCTTCGTAACACCTCTGTGTAGCCGCCCTGAGCTCTGCTCCGGTTTCTAACCGACATCTTTCCGTCGCAGTGCGCAGCGAACAGGTGGAGTTCCGGTTCAACTTGTCCACCGTCGCACGCACAGAGAAGATTCTGACCGCGGAGCTGCATCTGTTCAAGCTCCGACCTCAGGCCACGCTGACGTTCAACAGGCACCACTACTGCCAGGTACGGTAGAGCGTGGTGGGCGGAGCTAAGGCTACCCGTTGTGGCACTGATCCAGCATTCCACCGATCGGTTTTCCTGATCGATGCTCTGGCCCGTCTGATTCCAGGTGAGCGTCTACCAGCTGCTCGACACCTCCAGAGCCAACATCACCCAGGACAGGAAGCTGCTGTCGTCTCGACTGATCCCAGTCCACTCCACAGGCTGGGAGGTGTTCACCATCACCCAGGCAGTAAGTTCAGTGAGACTGATGTGTGATTCCGTCAGGACGAGTTCGGTTTGGAGTGACTTTTTTTTTTTCCCCCGTAGGTCCGGTCTTGGATGGCAGATGAGGGCAGTAACTTGGGGCTCCACGTGGTCGTTCGGACTCTGGGAGGAAGCCAGATGGATCTGAAACTGATCCGCTTCGCCTCGGGCCGCCACCACCACCAGAGCAAACAGCCCATGTTGGTCGTGTTCACAGACGACGGGCGGCGCTCCACCGCTCCCGAGAGCTCCGGTGAGTCCAGTGTTTGTAGAAGGAACCAGTGAAGACCTGAAGCTGTTAGTAAGAGGAGCTGACCAGATCTGGAGATTCTTGGACCAGCCACGAATCTAGTATTTGGACTTAATATATTCTGCAAACTCAGTATAGTGAAGTCTAGATTCACCGAGCTGGACATCGGTCAGGCTGTGTCGTCCCCATTTTCAAGGTCTTGGTTTTGCAGGTGCAGTGACATCTGTTTCCTTCAACTGGACGTAAAACTCCTAAACACATTTTTTATTTACTCTGAACGTTTCTGTCTTCCATTTGTAATTGACTGTACTGTTCTTACTTATTGAGTATCACGTATTGGTGAGATTGATTTGATTTGGTAGTTTCAGTTGTATTTCTTCTTCTGGTCTTGGTCTTCATAGGCTCTGGTCTTGGTCATGGGTTCGGGGGTCCTGACAACCACCATGATCAATCTATAGATCAGTTTGATTTGAACATTCTGGCCCCAAACACAAATGGTTTCAAATGACTTTTTTATTTTCTACAACCAGACCCAAACGACACTGCAGTCACTTCCATCCTCCCTCCAGCCTCCCTGTCCGGCCCTTCATCCCGCAGTGCCCGCTCCCTGGACCACAGCGAGGAGGACGGCGTGTCGCTGCCCTGCCAGCGCCTGCCGCTCTACGTGGACTTTGAGGAAATCGGATGGTCTGGGTGGATCGTGTCCCCGCGGGGCTACAACGCCTACCACTGCAAAGGCTCCTGCCCCTTCCCTCTGGGCCAGAACATGCGTCCCACCAACCACGCCACCGTCCAGTCCATCATCAACGCCCTGAAGCTGATCAAGGGCATCGAAAAGCCGTGCTGCGTGCCCGACAAGCTCTTCTCCATCAACCTCCTCTACTTCGACGACGACGAAAACGTGGTGCTGAAGCAGTACAACGACATGGTGGCAGGAAGCTGCGGCTGCCACTGACCAAAAACAGCCACTGAAAACTGCTGACTTGTAAGATATGTAAATAATCCTAAATTATAATATATGTCAGAGCTGGAAGTGATATCCTGTGAAAGATGTAAATGTGTATATGTTTTCTGCTGTGAATGATTTTAACATAAGAATAAAACAATGTTAACGAACGGACGGCGGTTTATTTGCGAAATATTCCTGCAGAAACTTTGAACTACGAGTCCAGTAGAACAGGTCCTCAACTCCATCCAGAATCCATTATCCATATATATATATATGGATATAATGGATAATGTATATATGTTGTCTAGGTGACACAGTCCGTGGTGCTCCGTGCACAACTATGCCGTAACGATGTTCCCACTGACCACAAACCAAACAGGTGTGTGTGTGTGTGTGTGTGTACAAGTCACTGAAACGGAATGATGACTTGTTTCAGTTCAGTTTACTTAAAAACTCAAAAATTTGTTTCGATCACTGAAGCCAAACAAGAGACACACAATTTTCTGCAGAGAAAAAGATGTAGATTTACACTTTACTCAGAAATAGATCTTAAGTTGAAAAAACATGAATAATATGTAGCTGCTCAGGTGAATCGTGTTTGTGATGTGTACCGAATCATCTACCATGAACAAATGCAATGTGAGACGCTGCTCAGCTTCACTTGTGACAGCGTGCACAGGCTGTTTGACCAGCAGAGGGTGCTGCAGCGCACCTGTTGCAGCGTCGTGTCTCCTGATCACACATCTGATATTATTATTAGAGACGGTAAACACTCGCTGACACTCCTCATAGTGAGACACGGTTTATAATTTGGAAGAGCCACACATGAAGTTTCCACCCTACAAGGATCAATTACACTTCATGTCATAATTTGATATCATAATTGTCAGATTAGATTTGGGGTGTTTGGAGTGTTTCGCCCAAACTTTTGGATGTTGGACTTCACGTTCAACTTCAAATTTGAACTTCTCTTCACACTCTTCACATCGGATTCATGTCTAGTTCAAAGTTCACACTGACGTTCACTTCTCGCTCCCCTTGACTTCACCGTGAGCGTCATGTTCACCCTTCATGTTCACCCTTCACGTTCACCTTCGTTTCACGTCCCTTCAGGTCGCTGTCTTTGAGTTAAAGGTCTGTTTAGCGGTGAACCTGCCGGTGCTGTAACCTGAGCGCCAGCGGGGCGTCGGCCGTCGAGTGCCACTGAAGGGGGTTGATGAAGTTTGGCACGCTGCTGGACGCCGGCCCGCGCTCATTGTCAGAGGAGCTGCTGCTCACAAAGGAGAAAAGCATGAAATGCCGCCGTCATAATGGACCCAAAGGCCCCGGTGGCACCCGACACCCGATCCCCCCATTGGCTCTGGACGCCTTTTGTCCCAGTATTTCATATCTGACATGTGCCGGCTCCTGAAAAGCAGCTGATGTTGGAGCAACGATGGAGGTTGGAACCCGGCGGGGGCAGACATGGGAAACAAACAGACGGTCTTCACGGCACAGCAGCTGGACGCCTACCAGGTCAGTGCCCGGCGACACGCTTAGAAAACCGTGGGAATCTGGGAGAACTCACCACAACTCACCGGAACTCACTTTCAGTCCATCCGGGCGACTGATGGAGGAGAAGAGGCAGGGTCACGTGACGTCGAGTGAACTAACAAACGCTTCCTGTCGACCGCTGATGCTCCAAACCTAGAAAAACACTTTGCTAAAGCTGTTAATGATCAAATGATGATTGGTGAAGGTTGTTTGCGTGTAAACTCTGTGTATTCACTCGTGAACTTATAATTAATGCTGCAGTGCACTGAGTTATGAATATTTGGAAAAATTACAATGTCTTAACACAGAACAAGATCAGTTGACAGATATGATGCACAAGGACAGATGAAAATGCTTATAATAAAAATGATACATATAGTAACAGTAAAAGTGGTTGTACACATTCAAATTGTCTAGCATTATACAGAACAGTATATTGTGTGTATATTGTGTGTGTGTGTGTGTATGTATAATGAATTTATTTAAAAATATTTATTTTATTATTTGTTGATTGAAGATATGTTATTCTGTATTTTTTATTTTTGTATTACACATAAAATTATTGTATTATTCATACCATCACAATAATTCCATTAATTATAATCATTTAAAGACACTGACATCTTGTTTTCTCTATTTTACCTGGAGTATTTCTATGTTGATGAACAGCAGTATCTCCGTGGGCAGGATTAGCTGTTGGTTGCATAACTTCAGTAACTCATATTTTTCCTGGTGTGATTGTACTTTCAGGACTGTACATACTTCACCAGAAAGGAAATACTCAGGTGAGCAGCTGTCGTGCGACAGTGTGTATACTTTCGACTTATCCTCATGAATCGGCGCCCCGTCCCCCAGCTGAAACAGGACACTGACTGTGAATGTTTCAAACCGCAGACTCTTCTATCGATACCGCGATTTGGCGCCGCAGCTCGTTCCCCTCGACTACACCAACCACCCAGATGTGAAGTTACCGTATGAGCTGATCGGCAGCATGCCAGAGCTTAAGGTACAACACACACACACACACGCACACGCCCCCGCGTTCCCATCCATAATTAAACACCAACTAATCGGCAGAATTCTGAAGACAGAAGGTTACATGATACCTGACTCCTTCAAACTTCAAGAACGCTACTGGCTCCTTCAGGTCAACAACACGCACGCACACACACACAAGCAGACAAGAGAGAAAGTATTTTTCCTGATTATAAAGCTCATTTAACACATTGACGTGATGCATAGTCAAACACGGCCCACGGTCAGAGGTCAAAAGGTCACGGAGTGTCATAGAACTGAAGGCAGTCTCGCCGGCGCCCAGGACAACCCATTCCGTCAGAGGATCGCTGAGGTTTTCTCCGAGGACGGACAAGGGAACATGTCGCTGGACGACTTCCTGGACATGTTCTCCGTCCTGAGTGAGATGGCGCCGCGCGACCTCAAAGCCTTCTACGCCTTCAAGATCTACGGTAAGAACGCCGACGTTTTCAAACCACCGTGCAGTTTCAAATGAAAACGAAATGTACGTGCAGAAAATGAGACGACATTTGTAATCCTGATGGAAATTCTAGTGCTAGAAAATATAAATAACAGCATTATTACATTATATTAAAAGTATATCACCAAAATTACATCATTAAACAGTAAACACTTGAAGAACCGGTGCTATTAACATTTAATTGTAATATGATAATTGAACTACATTTATTACATTAAATACAGACTTAATTATGTAAAAATATAAGTCAATTCAAAGATGCCTTGACTATTAATGTACACATTTATGGTTTTCACGTATTTCTTTCTTCACTTGTATTTATTATTATTATATAGTTTTGCGAGAGACAAAACTGTGACACGCTGGAGGATTATGGAGCTTTAAGCACGAGGGACGGTGGAAGGTTATAAATGATTCACCGACTCTTCACTGATGCGAAAAGCCTGTCCAAGCTCCACAACAGAGACACACACACCGCACACACGATAATTAACAGACACTGACAAGCAAAGACGTTACACAGACACTGACGGGGTCGGAGGTCAGGGGAGCGTTTCATGGATTATTCAGGGAACGACATGCAGTGAAGGTGACTAACCTGAAGTGGACCAACCGACCATCTAACTAACCAACCGACCAACAAGTAAACCCACCAATAAGCAAGAAAACCAACCAAGTTAAACTGTTAAAAGATCACACTGCAAAAAATAAAAACAGCAGACATTCAGAATGACTTTCGTCCCCAATTTCCAAAGACTTCAACGACGACGACTTCATCTGCAAGTCGGACCTGGAGAAGACGCTTAACAAACTGACGCGGAATGAGCTGACGGAGGATGAGGTGAGGATGGTGTGTGAGAAGGTGATGGACGAGGCCGACATGGACAACGACGGCCGGCTGTCGCTGGACGACTTCCAGCACATGATCGTCCGAGCGCCGGACTTCCTCAGGTGGGCTGAGAGGGACGACAGGCTTGTTTCTTTGTTTGTTTGTAACCTGTTTAACTCTTTTCACAGTACCTTCCACATACGAATATGATCCGAGGCGGCTCTCGTCTTGAAAATCTGTGGCTGAAGGGGGATGAAACAACAGTTTCCCCCCCGAAATGAACGCTGATGTTGGGGAAGAAACCGGGTTTTGTTGTGTTGCAGCTGCAGAGGGAACCGTCACCCTGCAGCTGCCCGTCTGATTCATGATGATCGCACGCACACACACGCACGCACGCACACACACACACACACACACCATCATTATTGATTTGCTTTATTCATCATTCATTTTTGTACTTCAATTTGATCTGTCCTGTACCTAATAAATCGACACTGGAGTGTGGTGTCCTCAAAGTACTTCAGCTGTGAAAGACTGACAACACATCTCTACTCCAGAGTATGTCTTTGTATATGACACAAGAAAATATCACTTTTAAAAACGCCAAGATGGCAGACGTACAAACGGATTTTTCCTCTTATAAATATAGATATTTGAGGTCCATCGGGGTGTTTCACACAAGAACAGCAGATTGATGAGCAGTGACGGAACCATCCAGTCAGTTTTCAACACAAGAAACGTCTTTTAGACTCTAATTGTGCTGTAGAACTATCACAGACTCACAGGTTAGAGGTAAAGTGCAAGGACAGTTGTAGGGGGAGGGGGTCAGGGGTCACAGTGCCTAGAGACTTTAACATCGACAGTATTGCTGCCGACACGTTTATGCTAGCATATTCTGTCAGGTTCTATCAGCAAACGATTCCTGAAAGCTGATTAGTGCCACTCTGGAACTCGGAGGAAACATCCATCGGTTCCTAAAAGTTGACAACAGCCATGTTGCTGTCATTACGGTAATCCCATTCACTTGTTTGCTGGAAGCAGGCAAGTCATTACCGCAATGACAGAGACTTGTTTCTGAAGTGCAACTTCTCAACTTTCAGGAACCGATGGACGTTTTCTCCTTCTTCACACCAGGTAGATGAACCGAGTGACACTACTCAGCTTTCAGGGACCGCTTGACATTTTCTGAGAGCGCAAATATTAGTGCAATTATGGTACTCAAACGTATGCCAGCGTGAACCTATATCGGCAGTGATACCGTCTGTGTTAAACCCTTTCACAGCAACCGTATGCCCAGCGCTACATTTGTGCTAGCATATTTGAGTAGCATAATTACAGGACTATTTGAGCAACCAGAAAACGTGGAAGAGTTCCTGAAAGCTGGGAAGTGTCACTGGGTTCCTCTATCTGGTGTGAAGGAGCAGCTGGGAGAAGGAGAAAACGCTGTTGTCAAACTTCCAGACATGAAAGGAAGTTTTGTGCTTGTGTGTGTGACTGCTGCGCTGGAGCTCATCGGTCTTCAGCTGCTCATGTAAAAAAGGAAAAAAAAGGTTGAGCTGAGTCATGAAAATGGATCGCAACGTCCCATTCCACTCTAAAACTCCTGGTCGAACGCCGTCACCCCCCCCCCCCCACACACACACGTTCAGGCCGTTGTGCTCCTAGAATGCCTGAAACGCGAGTGTCCAAACGTCCGAGTTACTTCGGTGATGAGGAGCGTTGCTTCCTGCTCGTGTCTGCCGCTGCTCGAAACCCCCCACCGTGAAAACGGAGCTCCCGAACCAGGAGGAGACTCACTGGTGGAGGCTCTCAGAGGAAGACGGGAGGAGTCCGCCACAGGCAGTGACACCGGGGGGGGGGGGGGGG
>CAAKHB010005783.1:38488-60932 GCA_901007665.1 Aeoliscus strigatus | reverse complement strand
GGAATCATCCGTGTTGGCGGTTCCACAGACATATGCTGCTTTCAGCGTGTGTGTCATGAGCAGATCAAATGGCACACATACAAATAACTTAAAATAAAATAACAATAATAATAAAATCAATGTAATTTATCAATGTATATTTACTTCTTCTTCTTCTTTCGGCTTTGTCCCTCTTCAGGGGTTGCCACAGCGAATCACCGATTTCCATCTTTCCCTGTTCTCTGTATCCTCTACTCTGACTCCAACTACCTCCATGTCCTCCCTCACTGCATCTATAAACCTCCTCTTTGGTCTTCCTCTCTGTCTCCTACCTGGCAACTCCATCTCTAACATCAATGTATATTTACTGATTGATTATTTCTCACAGAAAGTGAATTTATGTACGGCTTTTTTTCTATTCATTTTTCTAATCACAAGAACGTGAAAACTTAAATTTCGATACTGCCGAGAGGGCAATTAGAAGTACAAATGTGTTTTTCAAAGATGTTTAGGCAGGATGTGTTATCTACGTGCTAACATGCATCCGTTTCAGTTTTTAGAGGATCAGTCCACACAGAGATGTTTTAAGTACATTTTGTGTATGTGGTAGAGCTGAAACAATTCCTTGAGTAACTCGATTATAGAGACAAATCCTGGAGGCAAAAATGCTCTGAATGGAGGCATTTGACTGCTGTTTCAATAAAACACCACATTTAGCCTCAAAACAGATAGTAAGTGGTGCACACAGAAAAAGTAGAAACAACACGGGACAATTAGCCCACGTGGACGCGTGAGGTCTGTGCGATTTACAGAAAAGAACAGGACGCTGAAACATCTCAACCGCATCCAGTCCACAGCAGACACATGCTGATGTCGTTAGCATTAACCCATGTTGAGTGAGGAAACGTGTTCATACAGAGGATGTGTGATCACCAGCTCAACACCTAACTGACATTAATGACCTTTGACCTCTGTGCTTTAATAAAGACAACATAACCTGCTGTTACTGATAACGTAGGCGACATACTGAAGGCAGAGGACGTGATTATGTAGAGTTTGTCAATGAAAACAGGACGTGCCAGCTGCCACTCGTATGATGGCAGAAAGCTCCGGTTCCTCCGGCACACAGACCAGTGACAGGACATTTTATGACGTCGTGATTTAAGAGCAGGTCCAAGGTTTACGTTGCAGCGCAGTTGGAGTGAGGCCCGTTGGTTTTAGCTTGTCGTTGTCACACTGTAAATCTGGACACGTTATCTGACCATTGTTAATGCTGAATGCTCGGCCGTGGTCGCTAACTGAAGTCACACACACACACACACACACACACACACTACTTTATGAAACAAATGATTCCCTTTGGACAATACACTAACTTTCCGAGGGAGTTTAAGCTGGTGAATTTTACAAATATTCAGTGAATGCTCAGTGAACTGCTGATAGTTGTAGCTAGCATGTAGCATGTAGCTTCAACTGTATGAAAATATGTTAAATCATTAACAGCAAACTTTCTGATTCAATTAAATGAGAATTAGAACGAAATGGCTCTACAATTTTAGTTTATGTTTGCATGAATCTAAAATACATGAACGTTTCACTTTACATTCACTTCACTCACATTATTTTTTTGAGATGCACCTGTACGTGCATGATGGAGGAACTCAGAGATTTAAAAAGTGGCACACAATAATAAAACAAAATAATGTGTACAGCACCATGTACAAAAGTCTGCTGTGTTTTCTAAGATGATGCTGTTCAACAACATTCTATTCTGTTAATTCCCATCAATTCCATTTAATTCCCATGGAAAGTTTCAAACTTTCCTGGAATTTTGCAACGCTAGTCTTCAGTCCCTCGGGGATAAACACCTCCCCTCATGTTCATCCTGAAAGCCAAATATACACAGACAACAGTCCTGACGGGGGTGAAGAGGCAGCTGCCGCGTCAATCACCGTGGCTGAGAGAGCACCCAGGGGACGTCTGGACGCATGTCAGCCGCCCGGTCATTCTGTCATTTCACCACTGTGTCAACATCTCACATGGGAACACGAGAGGACCTTTAATGGCCGTGTCCGCTAACACACACGGGAGTGTTACGGCAATCATCGGGTGTGTATTGTCGAGCGGGGACGGGTTGGTTCAACCGACCACTGACAGGAAGAAGAGCCGAGCGGCTACGACAGAAGCATCATGCCGCACTTCATTAAAGTTCTTCTAATAGATGTCTCGTGACGGGGCGTCACATCCTATTTGTTTTCACAGTTAAGACCTGAGACCCAAATGAAGGAAACACCCGAAAGGGTGTCGCTTCACACATGTGAGAGGCTTCAGCACCGAGCTGTGTCAGCACCAGGAGACGGCTTAGACTTGTGTTTGCTAACGATGAACTTGAACGACAGCTTCTCTTGGACACAGCGACCTGAAGGTGGAGGGGGCAGAGATGAAGATGTCCAGGTTCGAGGGACAGCACACGCTAGATGTTTGAGACGTTTAGGAGATCGGGTCAGAGGTGGTTTGGTCCTGGACAGAACCGAAAGGGGAAATAACTGATATGGATTGAAGCCAAAAGACAACAACAACAACAACAACAACAACAAGAATTCCCGCCTTCATCTTCTCCTTCTGCGGATCTCGTGTTGGCAGCTGTTGGCAGTTGTCAGCGGGTGAATGTCACCAGACAACATTCACACTCACATTCCCACTATGTATGAATGAATATATATACTGTATATGTATGTATACGTGTGTGTACATGTAAATACGTACATATTCATACATTTCAGATCTGTTGGCCTTTGGAGTGTTGAACAGCTTTGTTTTTGTACCACTGCTGCAAACAATGTGAAATTCCACATTGTGGGATCAATAAAAGAACAAATTGAGAACAAACTAAAATGCAGAAAAACAAAGCAGAGCAGTGATGGAGGTTGATCGGGAACCGGTACCGACGTGGAGCCGACCGACGTCACATAACCCAACAAATAAATACATGTGATTAAACGCAGTTACTTGAGTTGGCTGAAAAGTAAAATGTCAGCAACGAGCTGTTATTTTCAAGCTCTGAGCGCAGCGGCAGCTCGCGGGGTCACGGGTAGCTGCTGATTGGTGGAGCTGCAGCCGCTGACAGCGCTCCACTCCTGACCTCTGTCAATTCACAGAATCCAGAGCAGTCGCAGGCGCAAACCTCCGGCTGAGGAACATGAACACACCTCAGAGCTGAAAATGACCTTGTGCACACGTTGAAAAGTGCGGACTGACGCAGAAGAACAGGTTGTTTGCAGGCAAAGGAACAGAAAAAGGGTTGACCTTTGACCTTTGAACTTTACATAATTCAGCTGAAAGCCGCGGCAACAGCACAAAGCTTTTGTCAAAGTCTGGCGGTCCAGGAACGGATTCTTCTCCGGCTCTGGAGACACGGACCCCCCAAGGTACACAACAGGAAAATAAAAACAACAACAACAACAAAGACAACAACGTTGATGGAGGGAACAGAATTTGAAACATCAGACGTATGAGGTGAAAGCGTGTGTGTGTGTGTGTGTGTTTGGAGGACAGAGGAGTGGGATATCGAGACACAAAACATAATGATAAAACAATATTCAACATAACATTAAAAAAATAATGTAAATAATGATCAAATAATATAGGACATAAGACATAGCATTGTATACTATAGTACTATATAAAAGAGAAAGAAAGAAAAAAATAATAACAATAAATAAATACGTATTTTACAAAAATATTATTGATATGGGCTGGTATATAATAAACAACAGCAACAATAACAAAATAATAATAATAATAATAATCATCATCATCATCATCATCATCATCATCATCATCATCGTCATCATCATCATCGCCGTCGTCTGTCAAAGCTGAAAGGTCGACGACGTATGCCCTCAGCTGGACGTCCTCTTGTGGACTGACAAACATCTCAGGAGTCATTATTACATTTCTTTCTGGCGTCTTATGACGGGGTGAGGAGCTCCGACACGTGGTCGGTCCATGTGTATGGAAATGAGCTGACATCTTCGGTCCATCCTGGGTATCTGCTCGTCTCTGGAAAGGATCAGGGTAACGTCCCTCCATCCAACCAATGCTGAAGCCTTCCCCTCTTCTCTCCTCCCCCACTCATTCAGAAGATAATAAGAGACGACAGTACGCCCTGTCCCTCCAGCCCCCCAGAGCTCCTCTAGCTCCTCCAGCTCCTCCAGCTCCTCCAGCGATCACTGACACCTGACGGGATCATGCCTGTGCCCAGGAAAGCAGGTAAGACGCCACCAGGACCTGAGATCATCAGTTTCTGTTGGAAAACGCAGGGTTTTATTTGTTTGTTTGTTTGTTTATCGTTTTATTTTTTTATTGTTTAAGTAATCTCCATTAGAAGTAAAGAATGAATAAAAACAAATTCATATAAATCAGTGGGTTTAAATCCATTTGTTTGTGATTTGTAACAAGCCACACTGACTTCTGTCATTTCATTTGAAATAGATTCAAGTTGTTAATGTTCTTGACAAATGATAGAAATATTTTTTTTGGGGGGGTAGTCTAAATAAAAAGTCTGTGGGAGGAGAATACCTCAGTCAGTGTGGTTTTTGTTGAGGGTTTCTCCTGCTGTTACTTCATAGCGACCGTCCCTGGACGTCCCACGTTGTTTCCCACAGTTTTCCCATCAGTCATGTCAACAAGTGCTGGCGGGGGGGTGGGGGTGTGTGGGGGGTGCACAGTTTCCTCTGCGTCGTCTTCTTCTGAAGTTCTACAATTTCTGTTTCTGTCTTATCACAACCAGGATGTGACAGTTTCTGGAACGTTCCATGAGGATCCAGTCAGTGAGCGGTGGATGAACTGGTGCTAGCTGTAGCTAACATGTAGCATGAAGCTTCTGGGCAGTGTTTAACATCGACAGCACACACACACCCACCCATTCTCTGGGCTCGAACCCGTGGCCTCAGTGGTCCAGGGTTCTAGAAATCACCTGCTCATGTGATGGAGGACACACAGTGCAGAAAGGGGGCGTGGCCTCAGTCCCGTGAAGGATCGAACGTCATCCACTTTCATTCCCGTTCATTCGTGTTCATCTTCCCACCCTGACACCAACCTGCCATCTTGTAATCTGCCACCCTTCGTTCCCCTCGGGCCTGAAGCAGAGCAATGACGGACGTTCGTTTCCTTCCTTCTAATCCTTCTTTGTTCTCCATACATCCTTCGTCCAACACTCGGACTCCCCTGAGCATCCCGAGCCCGTCTCAGGCCTCAGACGCTGCTGTCGCAGTGAGATGTTCTGAAGCTGATCTGTTCCCACTGAGAAGGATCATTTACCTCACCCGCGCCAGAAACAACCCCCCCTTCCTGGAACATCCGGTGCTGCCCTTTGGTCGGTGCCCCGTCGAGATCGTCGGTGTCAAATCCCAGACGGATGGCTGGAGCTGCGTGGTCCTTTTCAAGTCCCTCTGACGACTCGTCTTTAACGTGCCCATGTCAAGTCGTCCGTCACTCTGAGCATCTGTTTATTTCTGTTTGGCTTCCCGTTGAGCCCATGAACTACGGACCGGCACGTGTGCGGTTTCACCTCGTCTGATCTGTCGCCCCGAAGGTCGTCTCAGTTCATGTCCCCTCACAGACCGATTTGGCGGCGGGGACCTTCGTTATCATTTCCTTTCACGGGTCCTAGACTGAACAAATTTGAAGACGTTTGTGTCTTTACAACCCGTATGCGTCTATGCTAAAGAAATGACGTCATAGCCCCGCCTCCCCAGCTCACCCCACCCACAACAACAACAGGCGGCTCATTGTTGCGTTCAGAAGCTGCTGAGTGTGACGTGTCTGTCTGTCCAATCAAACGGCTTCTTTCCATTCCTATTCTCCACCATCTTCTTCTTCTTCTTTATCTGGCTGGGGTGTGTTTCTGTGGCAGAGTCACAGCGCCACTCATAGGCCTGGAGGATGTACCACGGCGTTTGACCTCATCTGTGTGCAAACACACATTTGTGAGACAAATGTTTTTTAGAAGGAAACAGAAATGGGTCGGTTCCGTCTCTGTGTGGATGTGGCCCGAGCTGCTTGTATCGTTTCCTCAGAGAGCATCGGTCGAAGTGTTCGTTTACGGGGGAACGTCGTTCCTCAGTCATTCATCTCCGTTGTTCCTGACTTGTTCGTGGCAGAAGAATGGATCCAGTGATCTGTAACACTGCATGAGCTCGACTGTCAGATTGTTCCTCCGCCGTCCGTCCGACATGCGTGTGAACAACCCACTGCTGAAGTCAAAGGACTCCTGGAGAAAACGGACTCAGATCAGGTCTGTTATTGGACTCTCGGGTCCAGTGAATCATCACGCTCAGCGGTCGTAACGGCGTTGGTCCTCTACGACCTCTAGTCGTGTTTGACGTAACAATCATCCTGGGTATGAATGAATTAGGATTTTTAATTGTAGCGCAGCATGACTCCGCCCAGACTCACATGTAACATTTACAGATGTTAGACCAGCTCACATCAACCCCAACCAACGGGTGGGGGCAGGCGGGTTTGGGTCCGTCTGATCGAGGTTTGTGAACGTGCCCTATTGACCCTAACCCCGACGGCGTAGGTCCATTGTAGCCTAGGCTGCAGCCTAACGTCACCCCTCCAAAACCTCACTCTGTGTCACGGGGACGTGTCGGGTCCGTGGAGGACCACTAACCCGTGCCACAACAAGAGGAAATCCAAAGGAAATCTTGCTGTAGTTAGTGCGGTAACAAGATCCGCTTGGTTTCAGTCTCCATCATTAACAAAGAACTAAAACGACTAAAAATGAAACACGCCGGCGGGATTCAACACAGTAAAGACGCTCAGGGCGGCGTAGTGGCAGTTCAACGCGGACACATGAATCCAATCGAAGTAAACACGAGTTCAGATTTTAAAAATAATCTGCAGTTCGTTCAAGTTCTAACGTGCGTTTCTTGACTTCGGTACGAACCAGTGTCAGCGTCAGCCGAACGTGCCGGAACAGCTGCATCCACCAGTGATACGAAAGTCCGCCTAATTCTGGCGACAGCCGACCTGATGTGGAGCTGGAAGCATCCGACGGGTGGCGACCGAGACGTCGGCGTGAAATTCAAGGAACGCAGTGAGGTGACGGATGGCTGCAGCGGCTGGTGGGGGCTCACCGGTTTCTCAGAATGTCACACCGACACATCGACTGGAGCGGCGGGATCACACCCCAGTCCACGACATGACAAACAGGGGACGTGTACATGTGGAGGGAGACGGGGGCTGTCGAGGCTCCGCAGCTGAAACCCAAACTTCATGAATCAGCGCTGCGCTGACACGGCAGCCGCGCTGCTCTGTGATGTGTGGTATGTGGAGGTCAGCTGGGGATTTACTGGACGAGAGCGGTCGTCGATGAGGAGAAAATAGGACGACGAGCACCTTGTTGATGCCAAGTAGTCGTGGGTGCAAACGATATGTCGTAAACATGAGGAATTATTACAACGTGTGTGTACACTGGATGAACATCAATCCCATCTTCTCTTTTACAGGAAGAAAAAACAGCGCTGCGGTGGAAGGTAAATGGACAGAATCTAGTATGTAGTATACTGTATATAGTATATACTGAATATACATTTAAGATAAGATACCTGTGTATAAAGGGCTGCAAGATTCTGGAACTTTCAAATTTGGAAACTTTCTATGGAAATGAACAGGAATAAAAAAAATGCTAGAACTATCTAGTGGCAAAGGTGGATGAATGTTAGCTACAGCTAGCACCTGTTCACTGGTTCCAATGTTCCCTTCAATTCCCACAGACAGTTTCTAGAAAGTTCCTCCCAGAGAGTTTCCGTCCCGTTGCAGACAGAGATGAATGCCACCTGCTTTCTCTCCTGTTTGTCACCTCAGAGAAGCCGCCCCTGTATGAGCCAAATGTCCCTGAACCCATCACCAGAGCCGACTTCGTGAAATGTAAGTCACCAGTGTCATGTCCGTCCAGTCAGCAGACAGTGATGTTCTCGTGTGCTGCCACACAGACTGGCTGCCCATCTCACTGGACGATAAAACAGCACAGAAACTGCTGTGGATATCGGAGGGAGGTGCCAAAGTGGCTCGTACTTCAGACGCAGTCTGCCCGTATCCCAACAGGCCTGAGAGATACGACCACTCCCCTCAGGTAGATGAGGCCCCGCCCACCACACCATCCAACTCACAATTCACTCCGCAATCCGCTCACACACGTTCACCAGAGGGCGAGGCACTCGGACACAAGGTCCACAGGATGACTGTCAGGACCCGGTCCGATCCACTGGGCCACCGTGTCGCCCAGAAGAACAACACTTGTCCTTCACTCGTATGAAGTGTGTGTGTGTGTGTGTGGGGGGGGGATTCCAAAGTTGGGGGCAGATCGTCTAAATGCTCCACCCCTTTATTCTTTTATTCTCAAACTGCCTTCAGGGTAGTTCAGGTAAAGGTAGGATCAAGTAGGGGGGTTGTACCTCATCACCGTCGACCCTCTCTCACATGTAGGTCCTGAGTAAGGAAGGCCTGCTGGGCTACCGGGGGTACTGGGAGGTCGACTACGATGGCTGGGTGGTCATAGCGGTGGTCTGCGAGAGCGCACCCAGGAAGAGCCAGGACGGGCCCTGCGGCTTTGGGGAGAACAGCGCCTCCTGGGGTGTGGGCTGGTCCGGCTCCTGCTACCAAATCTGGCATAACGGTGAGAATGTGGACGTCACGCTGCCTTTGACCTCCACCATGGGAGTCTACGTCGACCAGCCGGCCGGAATCATCAAGTTCCTCCTGGTGGAGGGAGACGCCGATAAGGAGGTGCGTCTCATTCACAAGTTCAAGGTCAACGTCCAGGAGAAGCTCATCCCCGGGATCTGGGTGGGCACCAATTCCTTCTGCCTCATTCGGAAGAAGGATCAGTGACTCGGCAGAAAGAGCTGAGGGATGTAAATTTAAGGGTCAGGGAGTTTTAGGGAACAAGCGTTGGACGACGGATGGGTGAAATGTTTCTAGTTTGTGCATGTAGAGAGTGATTCCTTTTCATATTCTAAAGATGTTCATTGTTTTATTTACAATCATGTATGTAGTTGTGTGTTTCATTTACGTTGAAAATTGAGAATTGATTGTCAGCCGGATTTATGCTTCTGTGTCACCATGACGACGTACCTGCGGCGTAGGGTCAATGTGTTTCCTCCAGGGCAGCCTGACAGCACCTCTCCTGAAGTGTCACTGCGTGTCACGGTGACGCCGACCTCCAGGCCACCACAGCTGTGATTGGACTGTTTGTGTCATGTGACTCCCAGCTTCCAGGGCGGGACGTCTGAGTTCAAATAGAAAATAGAACTTACCAGAAGGTGATTACTGACTGTAAAAGTGAGTGTTGCTGTAGTTAATGCAGTAAAGTGTCCACTCATTTTCACTTGCTATCGATTACTAGCGGAACACGGTGGTTGTAGTTAGTGCAATGTCAAGATCTGCTCACTTTGTTGCCTCAGCTGTAAGTAACAAAGAAAAACCCTGATAAACACAAAAAAATGAAACAGCGAAGGGATTCAAAGCCAGGCGATGCACAAGTACAGATGCACAGACACAAGTACAAACACTGGTGACGAGTGTCCGACGCAGCGTCAGTGTAACAGAGAAACAGAAATCCAGCTTTGGTAATATGCTTTTAACTGAGAACTTTGCATGTACTGTTCCTTCTGAGTGTTGGTCAATAAAATCAACCAGTGTCGAAACCAAATGATCTGTATGTTTGTAGTTTTTTATTTCTATGTCATTTTTGGTGTGTTATCGATCTCCCCATCGGATTTAGTTGCAGAAGAACCTGTTGTGTCATCATGTTTGATCCATTTTGATGGAATGAACCCTGAGTCTCCTGTCATGTGAGGTAGATGTCATACGCCCTCTACAGGCCTCTGGTATTATTACATCCGTCATCTTTCATCAGGGACAGGTCTAGTGTCTGTTGCTGTCGGAGCGTTTTTATTAACTTCTATTTCTGCAGTCTTTTTCTTTGTTTTTTAGATCCTCTTGAAATTCTCTGAAGTACTTTTAATAGTCTGCTGGACGAATTGTCCCATGTGTCTCTGCCTTCAACATCATGATACATCAATTTTTTTCTCTTGGTGTTGCTCTTTTATTTGAAACAGAAAAGTACTTAACGTAACATTTATTTCTTTCTTTTAAATGTCAGAGACTGACTTGTTTCCTTTCAAATGACGCCCCCTTTCTCTCTTCCATACACAATCACTTTCTCATTCAGTCACTTAAGGATATTTGGAGGAAAGCAGTACTGATTTACAATCATTCTATCAGTCATTCATTCATTCATTGGCAAAACTAAAAGTACAAATAGTATGTAATGAGTCGGTGCTGGTGATCCCCCCCCCAACATTTTGGAAAGCTTCATGTTGCCCAAGGAATACATGGGGAGGTGGTGACAATGGGCCGTTTGTTTCAACGGTCATAGAAATCTTCCACGTCCTCCAGGGAGATCGGCAGCTCCATCACTCCATGCTAACATTTGATCATGTGCCAATCATGACAGAAGAGCAGCGATGACAAATGCAGATGATAATTTCTGGTCTTTGACAGATTTCTAGGAGCAGAGGTACGCTCACCACCAAACTAGCTGGGAGACACTTAGCCTAGCTTAGCGGTTGAAGAGTCTCTAATTAGCACGTGAACAGTTCAGAAAACATCAAATTGGTTAAAACTGAAGAAACATAAAAACAGGCCGACATGACGCCTCACGACATAAAACAACTTTTAAACATTTGACTTGTGAACAAGTTCCACTTCAATCCAACAGAGTCATGAACAGAGGAATGCTAACCTTCCTAGCATGAGATGAAGCTGCTATCCTACAAACACACACGACACACATTTCTGATGCTGCTGCAGAGACGAGCCCATGAGGGGTCACGTTACCTCCTTGACCCCCCTGATGTAGCTTGTGCTAGCAGATTAGCATCCTTACAAATTCAACCATGTAGATCTAGTGATGGTTTCAGAGGCGCTAACGGGCAGATTTGATCAACAGTGAAATAAGCCGACAATCCGTTTCCGTCTGTTCATATGTTGAACTAAGCTAACCGTCTCCTAGTTAATATCTCCCAGCGCCGTGTGATAAACATCCTCATCTATCCTGCAGGATGTCACCTTTTTGTTGAAATGTTTCTTTCACCCTATGACGACAGGATTCCTGCCACTAATCAACATGCTAAGCTAAGCTAACTGGCTCCCAGTTGACTCCTTTCAACCTGAACATGGAGCGGTGGGACCGGCCATGGACCTGGAGCACGTGGACGACATCTCTGTCTTCTCATCAGCACACAGCTTCATGAACTCTCACCGCCCCCCCTTACTGGTATACACCTTCTTTTAGAGTCCTCGATGGTCAGTGCAGTGGGTGACGACATCACACATCCTGAGGTCCAGATGTAGTGTTTGTGGATGTGTGGGGGTCCGACTGTGAAATAAATTGGATGGGTACAGTGTTGAGAATATTATTAGCGTTCACAACATTTTGTTCCCCCCTCAAAGTGTGTGCTAAGAACTACGAGGAGGTACGAGCTTTTCACGTGCTGGACGTCACATCCGCCAGCTCCTCCACCGCTCACGACAACCTCTCCCCATGTTTCCTTCCCTCTCAGAATATCACTCGACCCCCTTCTCTCGTCTCTCTCTCTCTCTCTCTCTCAGTGCTTGAGCGAGAAGTCCCCGGTGTTGAGGCGGGGCCGGGGCAGGGCCCCAAACATCTCCGTTCCATCAGTGGCTCCAGGGGCCAGGAGGGCCTTCATGCTGGCAGCGATGTGCTCCAGGTCAGCACAGCCCACCTGGAGTAGAGACACACACAGACGGCAGCGATTCAACGGTCGCTGACATCATCCACTTTGTCTGGATGGCACTGTGTGTGCGTGTGTGCTGGGAACCGGGAACCAGCAGCTGATGACATCAGAGTCCGTAGGGCGAACAGAGATGATAAGATGAGAGCTTTGAACATGAACCCTTGAACACCGACCGACGGCTGCCGACTCCTCTGGAGTCATGAGGACCAGTCATGTGGACCAGTTTCTGAAAGCTGACAAGTGACTCTTCACAGCCAAGCTGCTGTCATTACTGTAATGACTCACCGGCGTCTGATGAATAACAGAGTGGATGCGATTACCGTAATGACAGCAACATGGCTGTCCTCAGCTTTCAATAGTCATGTAGTTACAGTACTCTGAAGAATGCGAGCACAAATCCTGTGGGTGTTAAAGGGTCAACAGGATTTTGATTTGACTGATGTCTGAATTAGATGAATATAGGTGCTCTCCTCCTCCTCTCCACCCCCCACAAAAGACTGTTGGTGACAGAGCCCCCCCACCCCTCCATTTCCATTTTTTGGAAAGGAGTTTGTACATCCAGTCCACTGCAGACACACGCTAAGGCTAACGCTAGCATGAATGAGTGTTGTGTGAACACCAGCCGACCAACAGGTTACGAAGTAGGAACACTGGAGCAGAGGCCCTTCCTCTACGTCACTCACCCGCTCCCCACTGCCGCTGTCCCCCTGAGCACCTCTGGTTCCCCTGCAGCTCCACACCGGTACCGTCACTGGCAGCGAGCGGGCCAGAGCCATGGGGGGGGCGTGTCTGGACGATAACACCGGCTGACCCACTGCCATGCTGCGTGTGGGCGGGGGCGCGTCCTCACTCAGAGAGCCTTCAACAGACAGAGGAGGATGACAGCAGTAGGTGTCAGATCATCCCCGGCCCCCCCCAATCGTCCTACGACTAACTCGTCACAAACAAAACAATGGCTGTTCTTCATGTTTCTTATCTGGCTGGAAACAGGCTAGCTACTAGCATGGGAGCTGTTTGCGAGGGGCATCTGAACCTTCCAGAACGTTCCTCCTCATTCAGATGTTTGTGTGTTTGTGAGATGTCGGTGGTTCGACGCTGTCAGCTGACAGACGTCGTCTCTGATCACCTGTTTCCAGGGTGAAACCTTCTCAAACTTTGTGACGTCAGTAAAACAGTATCCCATTGGCTCCATTGCTGGAATTACCGTAATGACAGCAACCTGGCTGTGCAGTGCAACTTCTTATCTTAAAGGAACTGATGGACGTTTATTGTGTCTGTTTCTTCACACTGGGTAGAGGAAGCAGGCAACACTTCTCGTTGCAGACAGTCAGGTCATTACGGTATTACACCCCCGTCACACTGACACAGTCTTGTTGTAAACAGACGTTTGGAGCCACGCGGCACACGGGACCGTTTTGCCCGGTGCCCCGACCACCTTCAGGTGACGTTGTGCACACACCGGTCAGTTGTTCAGGTCAGATCCTTTCAGATTCAGATGTTGTGGTTTCCATCACCTTCTCTTATGTTGCCTGACTGTGCGTGTGCTTCGTGGGCTGTCCTGGTGATGACAGCGGGGGGATGATTCAAGGGATGAATATAAGCCTCTATCTCACCGTCGGTGCTCTCCTCCTCGCCATCCGACTCAAAGAACGGCTCACAGTCACGGGACAGAGAATCCTCGTCCATGGAGAAGACGCCTGAAATCGAGCCACGATGTTACTTGTGAGGACACTTTGATGCCTCCACTGACAAACTGACTCCTCACCAGCGCTTTCGTTCCCATAGGGTCTCCTCTCCCCCATGTCCTCCTCCTCTTCCTCCTCCTCCTCCTCGTCCTCACACTCTTCTTCCAAGTCCACGATCCCAGACCTCTGCCGCCCCTGTTTCGTTACCTCCAGCGACCTCTTGTCGTGCTCCCTCTCTCCGTTCCCGTTGTGCCCCCCCGCCGGGCCGCGAGCAGCTCCTGAGCTGTAGATCGACGGGTAGCTTTGGGAGAACAGCCGTCCATTTGGGCTGACTCCGCCCACCACACCGTCCCCTGCAAAGTTCTGCAACAATGGCACAAAGTCACACACAGTTTGGATCAGTCCAGGACAACCAGAGGTAACAAGTCTAGATTTACTAGAACGCCCCCCCCCCAAAACAGTTCATCCTCTGTTTGCACTTGCAAAAATTTCTGACCCTTTGAATTGAGACGTGTTGATGTTTGAAAGATGAACAGACCACTGAGACGTGTGTTCATACGAGTTTGGACGTGAACTTCTCGACTGAACGGAGAAGGGCAGCGAAGTGTATCGCAGTCTCTGGCTACTCACCCCCCTGTGTCCAGGGTCAGAGGTCAGGTCGACCACCATCTGGGCTCCGCACCCCCCCCCAACCTGTCGTGTGTGCCTTTGGGCTGTTAGCAAGGTTGTGGAGTGTAGCACTCCGATGTCGTCCACATAGCGGCGCGCCGACTCGGCCAGAAAGCCCTGACCCCATACGCCGTAGGAGAAGTCACACTCCCTGGGAAAGGCACTGCTGCTGTCCTGGATCTTCAGCCCCTCGCCGTCTCCAGCTGACAAGCGAAACTTCTTCCAGGCTGTGAGTATGGCTAGGTCACAGCCAGACTTTTGACAGTATGCCTGCGCAGCAGAGAGTAGAGCCAGCCAGCTCTCTTTGTGGTTGTCTGGGATGTCAGGGTCAGATGACTGCTTGATCGAGGCCATGACAGCGGTAGGTAGTGTCTGGAACGGACTGATGATGAAAACAACAGTTTGATTTTTGGCTCACCGATTGTAAACTGATTTTGTTTAAATCATTGAAATTGACTTGAGTATTTTCTGTTTTGCTGGTGAATGGGATTTGTTTTCCTCTTTTACACTGGTGAGGATGCAGGGGAAGTTCAGGCACACAGTGACTTGAGATATGATGTTTTCCTGACACACACTGGAGAGCCAGGGGAGAGAATATGTGGCACCTGGTTGCTGGTGATACCTGAAAAAACACACAAAAAAACATCAACATTAGCTAGAAAACACAAAATGAAAGCTTCGTCTCAGAGTAAGGATTGATCAGGACTGACACCTGGAGCACAGCGGACAGACATTGACGGAGCCCAACCACCTCTTTACTAGAGTCAAAGTTGAAGTAAACCCAACTACTTCCTATCGGCACCTCTTAGTCAAATCGTTCCTTCAAACAGAGAGACATGCATCATCTGCGTCATTGAGCAAAAACTGCACCATCGTGACTCTTGGTGAGGATGATCTGATCTGGTAAACAGAGTCTCAAACACTGGTCCTACTTTATTTTTGCACTGAAATCTGCTACCAATTTACTTCTGTGTTTTTATCAGACACACAAGTAGTGGACATGTCTCCAGTCTCACAACTTCATTATGCTCTTTGTTCCAAATGTTTGGACAGAAATTGGTAACACAGCTTTTGGGTTTCAGCACCTGCAGCCTGGGACTTGCTCCAAATTGTTTAAAATGATTTCAAATGTAAAATGAAAGATCGGAGTCAGAATAACAGACTCCATAAGATGTCAAAGATTTCAGGTTGAGCTAATGACCCAACTCTCACAGACAGACAGACAGATATCTGAACGTGGTAGTCAGTGTCGACATTGTCTCTTTGTGTTGCCTCTGTTTTAACTGCGTTTTGTCTTGGCCCTTGTGAAATAGGTTGTTAACCTCAATGGGGCTAAATCTGCTTAAATACAGGCTAAAGGAATCAAAGTTCATGTCGATGCTCGTCATCTTCAACCACAAATGCGACCACTTGGAACGCGACACTGTTTGAAGTTAGAATTAGTTTTAGACTTTGATGACAACATGCTACATGTGAATCCAGGGTAATCATGCTACAAACTGGATGAACCGACGTCGGCTGCCAGCGAATGCTAAGCTAACTGCTGCTCCGGTTGATCCTCCAGCAGTGAATATGAACGCGATCCGTTGCGCAGGTCCAGTCTTCGTCGCAGTTGTTGTTGTCGATCCGTTTTTTCGGTGTTTGTGTGCAGCCTCCTCCTCCTCCTGATGGAGCTACAATACACCTCATTTCTTTCAGGCTTTAACAGCAGAAAGGAGTGACACTCTCGGGGAAAGAGACGACGTCTACCTACCTGTTCACGTTCTTTCTTCTGCGTTGCCAGTTACTTGCCGAATTTTAACTTTACTTCTTAAAATCCTCCGTATTCTGCCTTCTCCCACGGCTTCTCTCCCCTTGCTAGCTCGGCTCCTTACCAGCGGCAACGCACAAGCGTTTGCTAATGTATATTTCCGGTCATACCTTCAAAATAAAAGCAATGATGGTCGCATTTACTCGGTATCAAAGCGACGCGAGGCTTTTAGTGTGAAATGCACATATTAGTTTTCGATTTTGCGAATGCTAGCTTGCGTTCTTTTTGACGTCACCTGTTTACTGACTCCCAGACTAACGCACGTTGTACACGTGACAGAGTCCTGTGGGCTGGCTCGTTCTCGCCTTTTTGTCGTGCACGTGTACGAACTACGAACTAGATGTGTACTTATGTGCACCATATTCACACAGTGTAGCCGAGTTAGTTTTGTTTTTTTATGTTTATGTTTGTTTACGTGTGATTTCAGTCACTTATTCAGTCGGCAAAACTAACCTGAATTTGCAATTTGAACTCCCCACTAGTAAGTTCAGAACTGAAGAAGAAGGATGAAGGATGAGTGGAAAAAGTCTTCGAGCAAACTCCAGTTGCCTACGAATTAACCCAGCAAGATGCACAATACGCTACCTGTAAAGTATGTTTACAGTTGTAACTTGTAGCTTCTTCATTCATGTATTATTTCACTTTGTAACCTCTCTCTCTCTCTCTCTCTCTCTCTCTATATATATATATATATATATATGTACTGATCTGACGAGCGCATCCGTCATGACGTCACTTGTAGGGGCGGGGACTCTGTACGCAGGAAGTGTGACGTAACATTTGTTTTGGAAAGGAAAGGAGAGACGCACAGAGCCCAGGAAGAATGGAGCAAAACGATGAGGATTACAAGGTATTTCCCAGTTTCTACGACTGGTCAAAGACGTGTTCAGATGTTTCGTGATGAAAACCGTCGTGAACGTCGTTCTGTGGCGTCGGGGGAACAGAACCAGCAGCGGTTGTCAGTGTTCGGTCCAGTCGTCGGTGCTTTTAAAGTTACTCCATCATCAGCTGACGCATCATGCTAGCCATTAGCTGCAAAAACCTGTGGATAAATCCAGCCGTGGATTTGAACCCAGATGTTTCTGTTTTTATCCGATGAGTCTGACCCGTCGGACCAGCTGATCATGTGATTGTCTGTCATCCGTCAGCCTTTTGTTGTGTAAAGGAATGAACTGCGAGCGTCAACATTCATATGCTAATGTGTGGTGAATTGTACTATGGGGTAGATTTTAACATGTGATAGAGAGAAGAGGGTCGATCAATGATAAAAACAACAATAATATTGATGATGACAACAAACTTTGTGTTTAGAACCTTTTACAACACTGCAGTTCAAACTGCTTTAAAACCAAATGATTAAAATACATTAAAACAAGGATGACACAACAGAAATGATTCAAAGACATGAACACTATATACTTTATAGTACTGTAACTATTGTAATTTGATTATTTATTGTCTTTCTAACTATTTATTTTTTATTTTCATTTTCTGTTGTCTTGTATTGTACCTTATTTTATTACTATTGTTTTTTATGCTTAATATTTTCTAATATTTCTCAAAATAATAATATTTCTATTCTATGTTAAATGTCTGGCACCTCACACTCAGACAAGTATGTACACCTTACTGGGTTGAATCGCAGGCAACTGGAACTCTAGTTTGCCTGAAATTAAACTACCAACTAGCAAGATACCATGACCTGGATGACCGAGAACTGAGAACAAGTATGTACAGTCATACTTGTCAATAAAACAGAGTCTTATTCAGATTCTGAGATTCTGATTAAAACAAAGAGGAAACAACAAAATTATTTTAAAAAAATCCAAACACAATGGCGGCGGTGCAGTCATAAGCTTTTCTAAAGCTCCCGTAAAAAATGGAGCTTTGTCATATTTTGTGTCTTGTCGTGTGTGTGTGTGTGTTACACAGCTTTGGGCCGTACCAAGCAAACACTGCGTCTCCAATGGTTTTGTGTCTTTTGTTAGAACTTCCAGTAAATAATAGTCGTGTGTCTCGTGTTGTTTTAATTCCACTGTGACAGAAGGTCTCAGCCCTGTGTTTCCGAGAAGTGAAGAAAGGTTGAATGAATGTGGGCCAATGGTGATGGAGGGAGTCAGTGAAAGAACTCGGTCTGACCACTGAGGGGACTCTGCAGCCCAAACCAGGAGATGTGTTCTCTCCTCTTAGTGCTCGTTAATCCCATCAGTTAATTTAATCATCGATTGAAGTACGTGATGATACCGGTATGATTCTGGTTGAGGCTCCTTGCTTTGTTGACTTTGACGTGTATTATAGTACGTGTCATGTGAGAAACAAACAAAGGAGGTTTATTTCAAACAAAGCAGCTGGTCACGTGTGTTTCCTAATGCTTCTGATGTTTTCATGTGTGATCAGCTGATATTTGAGAAGGAAGGGGTGTACCTACACACTAACGCCAAGAGGAGTAACCAGGACACCAGCATCCCAGGCTTCATCCGCATTGTGGAGCGGGTGAGTGGATCCCTGTGTGAACAAGGACACAAAGGAACCTCTGAAAAGGTCTGAGATGACAATCCATGTATTTCAGGCCGGAGTTGTCGCTCTAGAGTGGAGCCCCCTGGAGGACGACCGGCGCAACACACCTGCCGTCCTCTACAGCAAGAAGGTCGGTGGTCCTCTGTCTGCTACACACAGAGTTTCACTCCTTTACCCCTTCGACACGAAAGTATCACCACCTATACGTTCACACTGGCATACTTTGGAGTACCATAATTACACGCTGTCAGAAAACGGTTCCTGAAAGCTGAGAGGTTTCTTGACCTGGTGTGAAGAAGGAGCTAGAAGGAGAAAACGTCCATCGGTTCCTCGAAGTTGACAAGTTGCACTTCACAGCCAAGTTGTTGTGAATGGGATTACCGTAATGACAGCAAGACGGAGGTTCTCAACTTTAAGGAAATGTGGCGCCGGGAACTGTTCGTGTTAAAGGGTTAATCCTCCCAAACTCTCCTGTTTCTCAGGATGATGAAGGAGGGGAGGAGGACACAAACTTTGACCCTGGTTATGAACCAGACTGGGCTGTTATCAGCACGGTGGCGAAAGATGGAGAACTGCTTCCTGTCAAAGACTCAGGTGAGACCTTCTCGTCTCTTTCATCTTTGTGCTTCTGTGTTGATGTAACGCGCAGCCTGCGTTGTAGCCTGAAGTGGAATGAAAATGACAGGAAATGCTATGTTGCAGGTCAGTGGTCCTTCTCGCTGCCGCTGTCTGAGCTCTACTCCCTCCGGAGGTCACGCTTCTCCTTGAGTCGAAAATTTCTGGTGCTGACGAGTCGAGGCGGCGACCCGCTGCCTCCTCTGCATTTCCACAGAGGAGGAACCAAGGAGCTGCTGATCGCCTTGAGTCGCTACATCGTCCTGGACCAGTGAGTGTTTGTCCTCGTGACGTCACAGCTACATGTGACGGGCAAAACCCTTGTTTCAGTGGACTGAATCAGTACAATCCGGCCAGGAGAGAAACCGTATTCAAAAGATTTGTTCAAAAGATTTGTTCAGAAGAGTCATTCAAAAGATTTGTTCACCGACTCGTTCAGCGTGTTTAAGTTTAGGTTCGTTCAGTGTGAGTTTCGTTTTCAGTGAGTGATTCGTGTCAGTCGATTCATTCGCAGTGAATGAACCAACGAATCAGATTCACCCGCAGCAGTTCGACCTGTGAAATGAATAAATGTTCAATCAGACGGCTGTTTTTTTTCTTCCTCAGGTCGCCGGTTGACGGGCGTCTCTTCCTCGCCTACCCTCTGGACTCTGGAGTGTTCACCCAGTCCTTTGACAAGCTGCACCTCTTCGACGAAGGAGGCTCTGACCTCGTCTCGGTAAATAAACACACGTTTCATCCAGGGATGGAACACGAGGAACATCTGAAGGTGTCCACGTTTGTGGTTTGTAACCTGCACCAGTGTCCCTCTGAGCCCCGTTCCTCCAAGCAGGTTCAGTCGAAAGTTGAGTGTGAGTGACATGGAGAAAACAGAATGTTCCTCATCTCACATTAATGAACTGACATCAAACTTTGACCCTTTAACACCCACGGCATCACTGTAGAAAAAGTCACTAACATACTTTGGAGTACCGTAATTACACGACTATTTGCCCCAGCAGAAAATGTCCAACAGTTTCTGGAAGTTGACAACAGCCATGTTGCTGTCATTACGGTAATGACTCATCAGCTTCCTGCGACAGAGTGAATGGGTAATGACAGCAACATGGCTGTTGTCAACTTCCAAGAACCGATGGACGTTTTCTCCTTCTAGATCCTTCTTCAGTCCAGGTAGAGGAACAGACTGACACTTGTCAGCTCTCAGGAACTGTTTTTCGATAGCACATATAGTCCTGTAATTATGGTACGGTATGCTAGTGCGAATGTAGCCATTGGTTTTGAAGGGGTGATTTGGTAAAAGGATGGTCCATGACTTGTACACATGCTCATGATGTATGTAATTTATTTTGTAGTTCTTCTTTCTGGGGTCTGACCACTGGAGGTCCGACTGAACTGACCTTTGAACCTTGAACTTTCTCTCCTCTGGTTTCTGTCTGTTTGTCTGACGGAGCAGAGGTTTATCCACGACCCCTATGCAACCACATTCGGTGGATTCTCCAAAGTCACTAACTTCTTCAAGGCGGCTCTTCGTCCTCCAGACTCACCCTTCCACCCGCGAGCTGCCCAGGACCCCAGCCTGCCCCCCCACCCGGACGACGAGCCGGGCTTCGAGCTCATCACATGTGTAACGCTCCTTCTCCACTTGTTTTTTTGTCACGTCTCCATCAGGGATCAGGATCAGGGAACCTGCTGCTGCTATGATACTAACATGTGACAGACTGCTGGGCTCTGATTGGTCAGTCACCAGAACCCACCCCCATTTTTAAATCCAGAGACCCTTGTTTGTTCCTCGTCTCCTCATTGACCTGATAAAAACCCACCGTGTTCCATCAGTGAAGAACAGACGTCGGTGTCTGCTGACGACGTCCTCAGAGTTCTAACATCGTGTCTGATCTTATAACTTCTCTGTCTGAGGCAGTAAGACACAAACTGAGCAGCAGGTTCACATCTCCTCCATTTGTGACAGGCACAACAGTTGCGATAGCTGTCCTGAGTCAATAGAATCCATGATAAGAATAAAAACATTCGTTCACCCAACTATTGAGTCAGGACTCAACACGGATCCCTGAAGGGCTGAAACGCTCCAGAATCTCCTTGAGAATCTGGACATTCTATCGAAGTCATCACTGAACGACGGAGATGAACGTAGATGTGAACGTGTTCTAGATGTTTGAACTTACCTACCGTTCATTGAACCACTGACAATCCTAGTGTTGTCCCATTCACAAAGGATTTGTTCAAAAGAACAAACAAACTATACTGAATTACTGACTGAAAAGATTCGTTCGTTTCACAGGTCAGCTGAGTGTAGCTGTGGACTGATGATTTGTTGGTTCATTCCATGGGAACTAGAAGGGAAGTGACAGGAATCACTCACTGAAAACAGGGAATGGGGGGCTTGAACCATTCAGTGAACAAATCTTTTGAATGAATCTTTTTAGTGAACAGATTCTAATGATTCAGTTCACCTAAAAGAACTGTTTTACCCGTCATTACAAGATCACTCAGAGCTCACGGTCAGTGTGTAAATATGTTCACAACTCATCAGTATGTTCACAGTCAGTGTCGGTATCAGTGAGTTATTTGTGTCAGTCGACTCGTTCTCAGGGAAGGAACGAACAAATCAGTTTCACCCGCAGCAGTCCACTGCTGCACCTAACTGTGAAATGAACGAATCTTCTCGGTGAGTCATTCAGTACAGTTAGTTCACCCAAAAGAGTCATTCTTGTGAGGGAATTCTTCGCAAATGGTACAACACCATTCTCCAGAGCTTAGCACATCAGAAGGGGTTTGTCTCATCGTGTTCTTGTGTCTTTGTTCAGGGGGTGGAGCTTGGCTCCAGACCACACGTAACCCGCGGTCCCCCGCTGGACACATGGCTGGAGTTCCTGGACCCCGAGGGGCGCGTGAAGAATCCAGAGAAAATCAAAGAGCGTGTGTTCAGAGGGGTAGGACGGTCATTAACCACGACCATCACGGGGCTTCTCTTCCTCACGTGCACGTTCACATCCTTCTCGTCTGTTGCAGGGAATCACACCATCGCTCAGGAAAGAGGCTTGGAAGTTCCTCCTGGGGTTTTATCCATGGAGCAGCACCACAAAGGAACGGGAGGACATTCTACGGGTCAAAACGTTGGTGTTTGAGGCTCACTGCAACAATGTCTGCTGTGAAGGGATCCTTAGGTTTTAGGGTATAGGGTTTGTGGTTAGGGTTCGGTTTTAGGTTTTAGGGTATAGGGTTTGGGGTTAGGGTTCGGTTTTAGGTTTTAGGGTATAGGGTTTGGGGTTAGGGTTAGGTTTTAGGGTATTCGGTTATGTTTTAGGTATAGGGTTTGGGGT